>CAUOFW020010324.1:0-267897 GCA_963454935.2 Ilex paraguariensis | reverse complement strand
AAAACAAAAACTATACGACAAAAGAACATAATTAACATGGAATAAAAAATAAAGTAAGTAAATAAAAACCTGTACATTAAAAAGGGAAAAAGAAAAACTAATTATTCCTTCACAACTTCCGGGTACCGGATCCATCAAATTCTCCTCCACCACTTGTTCTTCAAAGCCCCCAAAAAATGGCTTTAACCGGTCTTTTAGCCCATTTTGGTTTTTGAACATCCACATCCGTTGGGGTAGGCCACCTTGACAAGATAGGGGCCATCCCAACGGGATCGGAGTTTGCCTTGGAAAATGGAGAGGCGAGAATTGTATAAGAGTACTTTTTGCCCGGCTCAAATGATTTCTCAAAATGGAGTTATCATGAAAGATTTTGGCCCTTTCTTTTGAGATTTTGGAGCTCTCATACGCATCTCGTCGAATCTCTTCCAACTCATTCAGCTCTACTTCCTATGATCACCGGCCATTCTCAAATTAAAATTTAAAGTCTTAATGGCCCAATAGGCCTTGTGTTCCATTTCGACTGGCAGGTGGAAGCCTTTCCATAGACAAGCCGTAAGGAGACATGCCCAAATAGTTTTAAAGGCAGTGCGGTATGCCCAGAGGGCATCGGTCAATCTATCGGACCAATCCTTCCTATTTGGGTTAACCATTTTTTCTAGAATGTTCTTGATCTCCCTATTGGCTAGCTCGGCTTGGCCATTTGTTTGTGGGTGATAGGCAGTGGATACTTTGTGAGTGACGCCATATTTGAACATTAGAGATGCAAATGGCCTATTACAGAAATGTGATCCACCATCACTTATTATTGAACGAGGCATCCCAAAACCGAAAAGATGTTCTCCTTGAGAAACTTGACTACGACCCGGTGGTCATTAGTCTTGGTCGGGATAGCCTCCACCCATTTGGACACATAGTCCACTGCCAGGAGGATGTACAAATAACCAAATGACATAGGAAAGGACCCATGAAGTCGATGCCCCAACAGTCGAATATTTCTATGACAAGTATTGGTGAAAGGGGCATCATGTTTCTTTGGGTCACACTACCCAACCGTTGGCATTTGTCGCATCCCTTACAAAATGAAACACAATCTTTGATAAGAGAGGGCCAGTAAAAAACCTGATTGAAGAATTTTGGCCGAAGTCTTTTTTCGTGAGAAATGTCCACCGCAAGCTTGTGAATGGCAAAATGCAAGGACGTCCCGCTGTTCATTTTCAGGTACGCATCTCCTCATGATTTGGTCGGGGCAATACTTGAACAAATACGGGTTGTCGAAGTAGAAGTACTTCACATCTGCCATAAATCGTCTTCGATCTTCTGGGCTCCATTGTGGTGGGTCTGTCCTGTTGCAAGATAGTTACATATATCAGCATACCAAGGACATACAGAGTGAATTGACACAAATGCTCATCAGGAAAAATTTAGGATAGGAATGTGGCTCATCGGCCTCTTGCACCACAAGCCGGGATAAATGATCCGCCACCACGTTCTCAACTCCTTTGTCCTTGATCGTCAAGTCGAATTCTTGTAGGAGGAGTATCCACCTAATGAGTCGGTTTTGCATCTTGCTTAGACAACAAATACTTTAAAGCAGAGTGATCAGTAAAGACAACAATAGGCGAACCAATGATGTAAGCACGAAATTTATCTAAGGCAAACACTACTGCTAGCAATTCTTTTCGGTGGTAGTGTAATTCATCTGAGCCTCATTAAGTGTTTTGCTAGCATAGTGTATCACATATGGTCTATTTTCCTCCCTTTGACCGAGCACTGCGCCGACCGCGTAATCACTTGCGTCGCACATGAGCTCAAAAGGTAGATCCCAATTGGGTGGTCGCATGATCGGAGGTGTGACTAGCATGCTTTTAAGTTTTTTAAAGGATGCCTCACAATCATCCGACCACTCAAATGGGACCTCCTTAGACAGCAGGTTGGTCAAGGGTCGGGCCAATGCACTGAAATTCTTTATGAATCGACGATAAAAACCTGCATGGCCCAAAAATGACCGGATGCCTTTGATGGCTCTTGGCGTAGGGAGGTTGGAGATGGCCTCCACCTTGGATTTATCGACTTCAATACCCTTGCCGAAACTATATGGCCAAGCACAATTCCTTCTGTCACCATAAAGTGACACTTTTCCCAATTCAAGACTAGATTCTTCTCCTCACATCTTGTTAGAACTTTCTCCAAGTTTGCCAAACATCCCTCGAATGAATCCCCAAACACCGAAAAGTCATCCATAAAGACCTCCACTATCTTTTCCACCATGTCACTGAAAATTTCCATCATACAGCGTTGGAAAGTCCCCGGAGCATTGCACAGTCCAAATGGCATGCGGCGGTAGGCAAAGGTACCATAGGGGCATGTGAAAGTGGTCTTCTCTTGATCCTCCAAAGCAATCTCAATCTGATTGTAGCCAGAGTATCCATCTAAAAATAGTAGAATAGATGCCCCGCTACTCGTTCTAGAACTTGATCGAGGAATGGCAATGGAAAGTGGTCTTTCCTTGTGCAAGCGTTCAACTTTCGGTAATCAATGCACACCCTCCATCCGGTGATTACTCTTGTAGGAATAAGCTCATTCTCATCATTCTCAACCACCGTAACTCCGGATTTCTTAGGTACTACTTGCGTGGGGCTAACCCACTTACTATCGGCAATTGGAAAATGATCCCCACATCAAGTAGTTTCAGAACCTCATCCCTTACCACCTCCTTCATGATGGGATTCAACCGCCTTTGTGGTTGTCGGGAAGGTTTGGAATCCTCCTCAAGATATATGCGGTGGGTGCAAATGAGAGGGCTTATCCCCTTGATATCTGCAATGGTCCACCCAATTGCTCCTTTATGTTTTCTCAACACCTCCAAGAGTTCTTTTTCTTGTTCCATGTTTAATGTAGAGCTAATGACCACCGGGAATGTTTCACCTTCCCCAAGATAGGCGTACTTCAAATGGGTGGGCAAGGGCTTCAACTCCAAGTTGGGCTTTTGTTCATCCGACGAAAAATTTTTTTTTCTCGATGGGGTAACTCTTCGAATGTAGGGATCCACCTTTCCATCCCTTTCAAATCTTCTACCTCCTCTTGCTCATCATAATTCTCAAGATCCACAATTCCTTCTTCCTTAAATTTTAATATCCCCTCCAGCTCCAAGTGCTCCTCAACCAAAGTGTCGATTCTATTGACCTCACTTACTTCCTCATCATCACCCGGTTGCTTTGCCAAGTTGAATACATTGTGCTCCATTGTCATATTCCCAAATGCCAACTTCATTAGACCGTTCCTGCAATTTATCATGGCATTAGATGTAGCAAGGAAAGGTCTTCCAAGTATTAAGGGAATTTGGGAGCTAAGGTTTGCAACAGGATGTGTATCAAGCACAATGAAATCGACAGGGAAGTAAAATTTATCAATTTGAACTAAGACATCCTCAACTACTCCCCTTGGTGTACGGATACTACGATCCGCCAATTGAAGTGTGATTGAGGTGGGCTTCAACTCCTCTAGCTGCAGTTGTTGATACACCGAGTAGGGAAGAAGATTCACACTTGCCCCCAAATCGAGGAGTGCTTGCTCCACTCGAAAATTTCCAATGGTGATGGCTATGGTTGGACAACCAGGGTCTTTGAATTTGGGAGGAGTGTTAGTCCTCAAAATTGAGCTCACTTGCTCGGTGAGGAATGCTTTCTTGTGGACATTCAGTTTTCTCTTCACCGTGCATAAGTCCTTCAAAATCTTAGCACATGATGGAATTTGCTTGATGGCGTCGAGGAGTGGAATGTTAATCTTCACCTGCTTAAACATTTCCAAAATATCAGCATAATTAGCCACCTTGACAGGTGGTTTCAAACGACTTGGGAAAGGGGCAGGCATAGGAGGAATAAACACACAATCATCAATTAATTTTCCTTTCTCAACAACCTCTCTTTCTTTCTCTTCACGCACCTCACTCTTGTCGGCGTCACCCAAGAGATCTTTTTCTTTTGGCAATGTGGTCTTGGGTGAGACCGTTGGCAAAATGGTTTTGTCAATTTCTTTGCCACTGCGGAGGGTGGTGACAGCTTTGAGTTGCTCGCAACTCTCTTTCGAAGGTTCTGATGACTCAACAAGGTGTTGACCCCTAGGGTTCTCTTGTGGTTGAGCGGGAACTTCCCCTTTTCTTGTTGAGATGCCCCTATGGAGTTTGTCAACTTTGTGAGTTGGGCTCTTACATCATTGATGGCTGTGGCATTTTGGTTATTGATGGCGGTTTGGCTTTGAATAAAGGAATGAACCATATCCTCCAAATTCCTTTTGTGAGGAGGTTGGTATGTGGATGGATTGGACGGTCCTTGAGAAAAAATTTGTGGAGGTGGATTTGGTGAAAAATTCTGTGGTGGTGGGTTTGACAAATACCCTTGTGGATTGGTCCGGGGGTATTGAGAGCTAGATGCTTGCCCTTGGCCATGGTATTGGTTTTGCTTGGGAGGCATGAGAGATGCATATGCACTTGAACCATGAGGAATGGGGTTTTCATTTCTCCAACTAAAATTTGGGTGATTACTCCCACCCGGATTGTAAGTATTTGAATTGGGAGAAAATGATTGCCTCGTTTGGTTGAATGCATGGACTTGTTCATGGTACGCTTCTTTAAGGGTCGGAATGTTTGGGCAATCCGATAGGGAATGCTCCATACATTCGCAAATTGAACAACCCTCCTCGGTTCGTGACACATTAGACACCTCGTGTCTCTTATTGACTTCAAGACTCTCAACTTTCCTTGACAATTTAGCAATTTTTGAAAACAAGTCTTCCCGGTCTCTCAAATCATAAATCCCTCCCCCTTGAGTTTGGCCAGTCTTTTGAGGAGAAGACCTTGCTACATCGGTGGGATCTGTAATATCCCATGATTGTGCATTTTGTGTCAATGTATCAAAGTAATCTAAGGCCTCATCAGGTCTTTGTTCAAAAACTCCCCATTACACATCATGTCAATGAACTGTCGATGGCCCGGTGTGATTCCTTCATAAAAGAAACTCACCAATTGCCATGGTTCAAAGCCATGATGTGGAAGGGATTGTAGCAATTCCTTGTACCTCTCCCAACATTGATAGAATTGCTCATGGGCTTTTTCGAAAAGTTTTGAATTTCTTTTTTAGGGTAGTGGTTTTATGCACCGGAAAGAATTTGTTCAAAAACTCAGAAATCATTTGACTCCACGATGTGATGGTTCGAGGCCTTAAGGAAATAAGCCATTTTTTTGCCTTGTCTTTCAGGGAAAAGGGAAACAATTTCATTCTAGCTATCTCTTCCATCCCATGATTGGGGAGGAAAGTTGCAACCATTTCCTCAAAATCCCTTATGTGTGAATAGGGGCTCTGAGTTTCAAATCCGTTGAACGTGAGAATTAGTTGCAACATCCCTGGCTTAACTATGAAAAGATGAGCTTGGACCGGAAGGAGGATGCATGATGGTGTGGTGCTTCGTGTTGGTTGTAGGAAATCCCTCATTGACCTCACCGGGGGATTCATTTGAAAATTATTCCTCTCATTCACGGGAGGGGGAAAATTCATTCTCGGATTGGGTATTTGGGGTTCTTGTGGTCCCCCACCCCTTTGGATATTTGGATTTGCACCTATATTGTCAAAATTGTCACCCGCATCCTCGGGTTGTTCTTGGTCAATATTCATGGTAGGGGCCAAGTTTTGTCTAACAAGTTGGTTTCGGTCGTTCCGCCTCCACATAAAACAAAATATATACAAACAAAGTTATACACAAACAAGATTATGTACATGGAACAACGTACCTCAGCCCATGATGAAGATCAGGGGACTTACCTTTGTCGTCCGAAAATCACCTTCTTGGTTTGACACTGGCCTTCCCCGGCAACGGCGCCAAAAATGCTTGACAAATTTCTTGTTGTTTCCTAACCTATAAACATCACCTTTTAGCATGTATAGTATATGAATAAAGGGGAGTGTCACTCTCCTAGGGATGATGTCAAAAGAAAGGGCAACGGAATGGTGGATGAATGAGATTTCAAATGTGAGTATGTGTGAACAAAAGTGCTCCCCAAGCGCAAGGAGACTTTCACGGATCGTGTTTTACTTGGTAGTATTCCAAGGTCGTTTCCACGGGGAAGGAAGTAAACCGAGGAGAAGGTGATTTTGGGAGAAAGAAAGTGTAAAATCTTTGATTGTTGGAAGTTGTTTGGTGAAGTTGTTTTGATGCTAGTAGAATGAGAAACAAATGTTGGCAAATCCAAGAGGTCACTCCAATAGGAATACCGTCTCAACTCGAAACCCTCCTCCAATAGAGCATGAATGAACGATTGATTCGTGGAAAGCTAGGGGTAAGATTGGTGAGTATCTAAGCATAAACCGTGACTAGGCCTACGGAATATCAAAGACTCACCAAGTTATCCACCCTCAACCCAGTCAAACCGAACCATTGAACTCTAAAAGGGAGGAGGAGAATGAGTTGAAATGGTATACCCAAGTGGAGGTTCCTCTTGGTTTTCCAACTAAGAGATTTAGCTATTCATGCTTAAAATAAAGACAACAATATGATGAGAAAACATTATAAAAAAAAATAAAGACTAAAACTAAGCATAAACGAATTGCATAAATTTAACTTCCGGATAACCACCTCTTACTAAAGATTGGATGAGAAACTACTCACTCTTCATAGCTTTGTTAAAACTAGAAAAGTGAGTGATGCTCATCCCTCCAAGTAGAGGAGTTACAAGGTAACACATTTTACACAAGGAGCCGATCTTCGACAAAGAATGAGTGAATCACATTCCACCCTTCACGGCTTTGGTAAAGCTCTAGAAAAGTGGAAGAGTTTCACTCCTCTAAGGGAAGAAGGAAGCTCAAGCAATGGAAGTAAAAGAAAGCAATAACACAATAAAAGAAAGCAATACTTAAAGTAAAAGAAAGCAATAAATTAAAAGGAATGAAGAGTACAATAAAAGAAAGCAATGCTTAAAGAAAGTTATATGCAATAAGGAAAGCAATAATACTTTTGGAGGGTTTTCCACTACCAAAAGATGAATGCTTTACAAGTCCTAAGGGGTGGTATTTATAGGTAACAAGGGAGGGTGAAAGTCTTGTTAGGTGGCCTTGAATCTTGTTAGGTGGACTTGAAGAGTCTTGTTAGGTGGACTTGAAAATCTTGTTAGGTGGACTTGAAAATCTTGTTAGGTGGCCTTGAATTCTTTGATCCTCCTTTGTTTTGAGCGTTGATAATTGGCACCCCAGTAGTTTGTAGCTTTAATGCAATTGGCTCCCCAGTAGTTTGTAGCTTTGACGCACAAAATCCTGAAAAGAACAACAATTAATGCATTATCCTTTATTCACACACTAATTCTAATTTGATTTATTTTGACTAGTTTAACTTTATTCAACTAACACAATTTACCTATTAAGTTATGCCTTAATTAGGGTTAATCAGTATCCACGGACATTCTGCGGGTTGATGAGTAATCAACGGACTCCCAGATTTTGGGGTGTCACAACTTCACTCTTTCTAATTGAAACACTCCCTAGAATCTTTCTTTCCTTCACTCCTTTCCTCTTCTCTCTTGCACTGGACTAAACTCTGGTGTATATCTTGAAACTGAACTGAATCAGGCTATTTAGAGGCACCAGAACTGGGGGTAGAGGTGGCAAAAACCCAAGCTACCAAATCACATCAAATTGTTGTTCAAATGGACCAATGGTCATTAAGGGACGAGGAAGGCAATTTAGCCACCATCTAGACACCACCACCACCACCGTCTGGACGTTGCTAATCCTCTAGTTTTCCATGCTTGGCAGCCTCCTTGTTTGACTTATTAACTTGTATGTTACACTTGCCTCTCTTGCTTTATTCAGCCTCTGCACTTTGATCCCCTTAAATTTTTGTATTTATGATTGAAACCCTGTAAAATATACAAACTACACACTAACCATAATGCTCTATAAATTAATCACTTTAACCTAATTTATGCACAAAATTAACCCTAAACCCTAATTCATTTATGCACTATTTAGGGTTAATCACACCCCCTAAACAAACATTACTAGTCCCTAGTAATAAAATAAATAAAGCCAAATCCCTTTCGTAGATTTCACAATTGCATTTAGCTTATGCAATAAGCCGTTAAACCCCTAGGTGACCCCAGTGGACTAGATTGTCTTGTGAAGGTTTCCAGTAAAGATACCTACAAAATTAAATGGTTTGGATTGCATAATTCTTATTTTTCAATAGCTAAGATTAAATCACCATTCTATCTTGTTATCAGCATACTTTCCCTCCCTGATCACTATAAGAGTAACACACGTTAATTGTAACACTATTCCACATATTTTTTAAAATACTCATGCGTGTGTGTAGGGATTTTATTTCAAAAACACTTAAGAAATATCACAATCCTTCATTCTACTATACAAAAATTTAGCCTTGATCTCAATCTTTTCCAGGAAATCACTCTCCAAAGAATACACTCAAGTTTTTGTGACTGCACTAAAAAATTACATGTATTAAGAATATTGTGATCAAAGCAAAGTAATAACACATGTAATATCCCAAAAGAATGTTATTTGAATAGAATTGGAAATTGACATAATTTCATGAAAGAATATTAACACTGTACGAAACAACATTATCAACACTCTCCCTTTTCAATGAATAGGTGAAAATAATACATATGCATGACTTCTAGAAAAAAAAAAAGGATTTTATCAGGGTTATAATGTGGCCAATGTTATTAGGTTTAAGAAATGATGTCAAATGCATTAAAAAAGTTATCCATTCTTGATTAGTGTAGCACACATCTCTCCCAATATTTTCAAAACTTTTACACTTGGTACTTCACATTTCTCCTTTCAATCCCATAATTATAATTTCTTGGATATTTTTTTCTTTGCTTCCTTTCTTTTTTCTTTTTTTGTTCTCTATAATGTTTTTTCACAAATTCTTTTTCTTCTTCCTTTTTCTTTTCTCGAACCATAATCACCATTTTTCTCCCTTTTTTGTATAATGCCCTCTTTGGAGAGGGTGAAATAAAATTAGATAGCAAAGGTCGGATAAATATATTTTTTGTGGCTCAGTTAATCCATGGGTTAAAGAAAAGAAATCATACTTTTTCGGCTTAATCGTGGCTAAGGCTCAAAATAATATACAAATGGCCAAAGGTCATTTCCCTGAATACATGCACATGAATAATTTCCATAAATATTTAAAAGATAATGGTTGACATGTCATTTGACGAATGCTAATCAAAACAAAGATAATGAGATAATTCAAAGAAATTTTATGCTGAACAGAAATTCTTACTTTAGTAAATATGAAAAATCTCTCCAAGGAGGATTGGCTCAAAATTTGCATACGGGTTTTACATCTCCACTATATATGTAAGCTTTATAAAGGATCATAGTATTTCAAAAGGTTTACAAAATAAGATATTTTTACGTGCTCAAGAGAATGAGGTTCTATGAAAATATAGAGATAGTGTACAAACAATGTATAAAAATCTCGCATAATCTGGTTAGGGTTATACCTACAACACATTTAGAATAAGAACATAATTCTTATTGTGAATTATATGAAATAAGTATCCTGACATAGCAAAATTTAATCAAAATCACCAACTAACCAAATTAACTAAAAACTAACTCAAAATAACTATTCCAAACATAAAACTGAAATAAAGTACATAAGTAAAATATTTGGTAAAAGTAGAAAGAGCGTAGAAACTTCAGAAACTCTGGTCACTAGGTTGACGGTCCTCCATTGTACTGTCCGCAAAGTAGTCGTATGATCTTTTTTTGATTTTCCTTATAGTTAGCCATCCTTTGATCTAACTGAGTGATGTGAGTCTATAATCTCAACAGAATTTGGAGGTCAGTCCAGTCATCAACAAGAATATAAAGCAGCTCTTCTAGTTGTTGGATCTCCTCTGGTGGCTGAAAATCTGCACCTTCTAGGAATGGATCTACTTGCGATTCTGGTGGTGATTCCTGTGGATATTCTTCAATGAGGTTTTATCCAATAGTGCCAAATGCTCCACTTTTAGCCATTTCAGATCAATCATTACTCTTTTCATCCTGTATAACACATATACTAGAACAACAAATAGGAGTGAGGCTTCTTAGTCTTAACAACAACCATCATTTGATCCATTATCAGTGTTGGCAAGTCAATAGTATGTCCCATTCCAAAGGTATACAAAAAATAAACTCTCTCAATGTAGATTTGATTTTTCTTAGACTAGGAAAACAGATTGTTCACAATGATCAAATTCAGGATTCTATATTTATCAGTTAAGTCCCCTTACTTAATATACTTATTCAATCTACCCCAGACATACTCTAGATTCATAGTTAACTCAATCCCAATGATAGTCATGTCAGTCAATGTGATATAGAGATATTGGGGGTGATGATGCCGTCACATAGGATTCAAAAAATTAGCAATGGTAGCCAGTGTAACTTGAAACACAGCTCCCCTAACATAAACACGAAATTGCCTTGATCCAGTTTCCTTTGCATTACTATAGACTTCCTAGAGTAGACATTTATAAGTAGGACCAACCAATTTCACATAATTAAGCCAACTCCATGCTACTAGATTTTGCCTAACCCTGATTTGCTCAAAATCCTCATATATCACAGGTCTCTCAGCAATAATAGGCTTAGAACAAAAGTAAGTATCATGCCAAACTTGCTAATCAATGTTTTCAAACATAGTAGTATAGAATACATTTTGACCCTATGGTTGTTCCTCTTGGTGCGGGACTGCGTTAGGTGGTGGAGAGGCTCTTCGCCTTGCTCAGCATGATGAGGCTCTTATTCTTGCTCTTGGATCCTTGAATTCTGAATTTGTTGCTCAATATAAGGTTTCAAGGATTGTTTTTTGGTAAATACCTATAAAAGATGATGGGTAAGTGTTTAATCAGAATAAAATTGAAGAAAAGTTTATGGGTGAAGCGAATTTGAAGAGAAAAGGTGAAGAAATTTGCTAATTTTTGAATTTCTATTGCGGTAAATGAATTAGGGTTAATTGAGTATATAAATTAGGTTAAAGTGATTAAGTTATAAAATATTAGGGCTAATGTGTAGTTTATATATTATGCAGGGTTTCAAGAATAATTACAGAAGTTTAAGCAGATAAAAGTGCAAAGGTTGAATAAAGAAAGATAGGGAAGTGCAAGTAAGGAGTCAATAAGTCAAACAATGAGGCTATCAAGCATGGAAAAACATAGAATCCCCACCATCTGGACGGTGGTGGTGGCGTTCGGATGGTACCATAAATCACCATAAGCCTTCTTTTCTCCCATTAGTCTAGTGATGCAATGGAAAGCAATGATTAGCTGCACAGGGTGTCTGCCACCTTACTGCCTCTTTTTGGTGCCTATAAATAGTCATAGTCAGCTTGTTTTCATAGAATTCACTTGATTTCAGTCCAGACCAAGAGAAAAGAAAGGAGAGAAACAAACAAAGAGGAAGCCCTGCCCTAATAATTTCTCATCTATAATTTTCTCTACTTCTACATTTCTGTTTATCATTTTTACTTAGAGGGTTGAACCTCTCCCAATTTTATGCCGTAGCTAGTAATAAGTGTTATAGTGTTTCAACTATTCCTTGGGAAAGGACTTTGTTGTATTTTATTTTCGGTTGTAATGGGATCATCTCACTCTTGTTGCTCGTCTATAGTAATGAGGTGTGAGTAGTCCATTTATACTTTTCAGTGAATGGTGAATGCATGTATGATTTTGTTTAAGTCATGAAAATTTCAATGTTTTGTTTATGTGTTAATGTTTATACCTCCCTTAATCATTGCATGGTTACTACTATAATATGCTCATGGTTATGAACATCGAGCAGAGCTTTTTGCTATATACTATTCTATCTATAATTATTATATAATTCATACATGATACGATGATGCATGCAGTTGGGCTTTATATAGCAGTTAGGAGATTGGTTATAGACTGGTTAAATCATGTCATAGCCAATGCTTTGGATTCAATGCATAAATGAGAACTCCATCATCATTCTACCGATTGAATAGCTAGAGTAAACCTTTTGAATGTTTCAGCTTCAAGGTTACTAGGGTTATTTGATTTTTGCATGGTATACAGACCTTCCAGCTAACCTAACCAGTTACTGTAATATGATTTAGTATACATAACACCTACCAGTTGACTTTTTAGTAAATTGGGGATTGTAAGGTGGCATTTTCATAAAGAAATAGTTGGATCCTTGAACTGAAGAGTACATTTTAACATTATTATCCAAAGTTTTAGTGAAGTGTTTATTTAATAATTCTAAGCTCACTCCACATGCTATTCCATTGTACACTACACACATGAAAATTTTTACCTATTTTTGTTTATAATACCAACACTTAGTTCCTGTGGGTTCGACCTCGGACTTAAACTGACAAATACTACAATTTGACCACTTATATTTAGGTGTATAATTTAATTCAGGTCAGATCAAGAATTTTGGCGTCGTAGCCAAGGAGTCGTGGTGATTTCAAAATAAACAAGGAATTTGTCTAGATTTTATTATATGTATATACATTGTTTGTTTTATTTTGATTGTTTATGTCTATTAAGTCATCAATATGGTATGTGAATCAATCTAGTCCTTCATCTTCATCATCACAAGCATCTTTTAACTATTTTTGAGTTAAGCATGACTAATAATAATCAAAGGGAACAAGATGTAATTCAGAAGGTCAGACCTTTAAGAGATTATTTGCATCCCACACGCACTAGTGTCCCTTTATGTTTTTCTTTTCCCAATTTTAACATTAAAGTAGAGACAATACCGCTTTTGCCTCAGTTTCATGGTATTGAATCTTAAAACCGTTACTTGCATATGAAGGAATTTGAGGAATTGTGTGGTGCATTGTAAGATAATTCTGAAATGGTCCAGTTGAAACTTTTTCCCTTCTCTTTGAAGAATAAACCTAAATAGTGGTTAAATTCTTTGAAAGCACAATCCATTCCTAGTTGGCAAGTTTTGTAAACCAAAATTTTAAAAAACAAATTTCCTATACACCGCGCTAATGCATTGAGACATCAAATCATGAATGTTTCTGTGAAAGAGGTAGAAACATTTTATCAATGTTAGGAGAGATTTAAGAATCTTCTCCAAGCTTGCCCACATCATGCATTTGAGAGCTGGACTTTAGTTGGTATCTTCTATGATGCTCTTCCATTTATGATGCGTCAGTTTTTGAAATGATGGCTTAGGGAGAATTCATGTGTCAGAATTCTGATGAGGCATTTGAGTTTTTTGATACAATTTCTGAGAGTTCCCAAATGTGGGACTCAACCTCACCAAATATTGTTGACACCAAGTCATCCCTGTCATTATAAGGGAAATACATGTTAAAAGAAGATGATGACATAATGGCCAGAATGGCTCCTTTGTCTCAAAGTCAAGGAAGTATTTGATGTGTCACCCATTTATCAATTGTGTGGAATCTGTGCATTGTCAGTACATCCCACGGGAGAATATCCTACCATTCCAGTATTCAAAGAGGTCTTGATAGAACAAACCAATGTGATTTTAAACTTTAATAAGCCTTATTCCAATCCCTATTCTGAAACCTATGACCCATGGTGGCAGAATACACAGCCTATGAGTCAGCCACCAGGTCCACCACAACCCCGAATTCAATAGTCATATTAGCCTTATCAACCTCCCATAAGAGGAGTTTAGATGACACCATGAACCAGTTCATTCCAATTCAAATGAGTTTTAATACTCAGTCTACCTAGGCATTCAATGATTTCAAGGCTCAGACTTTAGAAAATATTGAGGATATCAAGAGTCATCTAACCAAATTGATCTAGTCTATGAGTACAACAGAGAACGAAAAATTTACATCTCAACCTAAACCTCTACAAGGTAAAAATCATGCTATAATGTCATGTTCCGAACCTTCTTTGAGTCAAGTACAAGCAATCACCACACTGAGAAGTGGTAATGTGATTGACAAAACCATTAAAGCCAAAACCCTACAGTCCATAGTTGAGTCAATTCCTGTTAATGAACCAATTGAGCCTGAACCTTTGATTGAAAAGGAAATACAAATGCTAAATGAAAAAGAAAAATCAAGTCTTGTTCATTTAACTTTTCCTCAACGAGTCAAGAAACCTTAGTCATTGAACAATCATGTTGAAATCTTTGAATTGTTTAAGCAAGGAAGTCCTATCCTATGCCAAGTTTTTGAAAGATTTTTGCACAGTTAAGAGAAAGATCAATGTCCAAAAAAGAGCATTTTTGACTAAACAGGCTAGTGCTATCATTCAGCACAAGGTCCCTCTAAAGTACAAAGATCTTAGGAGTCATACAGTCTCATGCATAATCGGGAACTTCAGGATTGAGCAAGCCTTGCTTGATCTTGGAGCTAGTAATAATTTGCTTTCATATTTTGTCTATGATCAGTTAGGATTGGGTGAATTAAAACCCACTAATGTCACATTACAATTAGAAGATCTTTCTATGAAAATTCCTTGTGGAGTTTTGGAGGATGTACTAGTTCAAATTGATAATTTTTATGTCCTAGTGAATTTAATTGTCTTAGATACTTTGTCAGTCTTGAAATTCTCTACACAAATTTCTATCATTTTAGGGCTACCATTCCTAGCTACATCAAATGCATTGATAAATTGTAGAAATAGAATCATGAAACTTTCATTTAGAAATGACATTGGAATTGAATGTGTTCAATATTTCTAAGCAACCCAGAGAAGAAGAAGAATTACATAAAATAAACTACATTGAGTCCTTAACTCAATTTTTTTTGAAAGTGCTTGTACAAAGAAAGAGTCACATGCATTGGAGTCTATAAATAATGTTGAGTCTGTAGATATTTCTACTATTGAAACATGGATTCCAAAATTTGAAGAATTATTGCCTTCTTGAACTAAGTCTATTGAGTCAGGTGTTGTAGTACCCAAACCAGAGTTGAAATATCTCCCGACTGACTTGAAATATGTCTTCTTGGGAGAGGATAAAACTCATCTAGTGATAATATCTTTTAAAAAATTTTGAAATTCAAGAAAAACAATTGATAGAAGTTATAAAAAATTGTCAAAGTGCAATTAGTTGGATGGTAGCATATATAAAAGGTATAAGTCCTTTTCTCTGTACTCATTGTATATACTTGGAAGAAGACTCTAAACCATCCCAACAGCCACAAAGAAGACTAAACACACACTTGAAAGAAATAGTCCAGTTTGAAGTGGTTAAACTATTAGACGCGGATATCATAGATCTTATATCTGATATTAAATGGATCAATCCTACATAGGTAGTGCTTAAAAATTCTGGTGTCACGGTCGTGAGAAACCAAAAAAATAAATTAGTCCCTATGCGTATAGTCACGGGTTGGCATATGTGTATTGACTATTAAAAATTGAATTCCCTCACCAGAAAAAGATCATTTTTCCCTACCATTCTTGGACCAATTTTTAGAAATAATAGCCGGTAATGCATATTATTATTTTTTGGAGGGATACTTCGGCTATAACCAGATTAAAATAGCAATATATGACCAAAAGAAAATTATTTTTACATGTCCTTTCAGCACTTTTTCTTATAAAAGAATGTCATTTGGATTGTGTAATGCTCCATCCAGTTTTCAATGTTGTATGTTGAGCATTTTTAGTGATATGGGGGATCAATTTTTGGAAGTTTTTATGGACTATTTTTCTATATATGGTGATTCGTTAGAATTGTGTTTTGAAAATCTTGAAAAATTCCTTACACGATGTGAGGAAACAAATCTTGTTTTGAATTGGGAAAAGTATTATTTGATAGTCACACAAGGCATTATTAGGACATGCAATTTCGGTAGAAGGAATTGAAGTTGACAAGTCCAAAATTGATTTAATAGTCAATCTCCCTCTACTTAAGACTGTAAAAGATGTTCGATCCTTTCTAGATCATGAAGGATTCTATAGAAGATTCATTAAAAATTTCAGTTTGATTTCCAGACCTATGTGTAATCTTCTATGTCAGGATATACCATTTTATTGGAATTATGCATGTCAATTAACATTTGATAAACTTAAAGGCATGCTTATTTCTACACCAATAATGCAACCTCCTAATTGTACATGCTAGTGACTATGTAGTAGGAGCTATTTTAGGTCAGAGAAAAGATAAATAAACCCTATGTTATTTATTATGCAAGCAAAACTCTGAGTGATGCATAGATGAATTACTCTACCACAAAAAAGGAATTACTTGCTGTAGTATTTCGTTCATATTTAGTTGGATTCTCATTCATTGATCATGCATGCAGCCTTGAAATATTTGCTTACCAAGAAAGATGCAAACCCACGTCCCCCACGATGGATATTGTTGCTTCAAGAATTTGATCTTACCATCAAAGACAAGAAATGAGTTGAAAATGTGATAACTGATCATTTATCAAAGCTAAATTATGATACAAAAGAAGAATTGATACAAATAAAAGAAACTTTTCTTGATGAGCAATTATTTGAGGTAACAAAAGTACCATAGTACGGAGATATAGCTAAGTATTTAGCTACAAGTACTATTCCTTTTCATTATACCTAGACTAACAAGAAGTAATTTTTAAGAGAGGTACGCAATTTCTTTTGGAAAGACCCTTATGTGTTTAAATATTTTAAAGATCAGATAATAAGGTGTTGTGTACCCAACCATGAAATCGATCCGGTCAATTCATTTTTTCATTTTGAAGCTTATGGAGGGCACCTTTCTTCAAGGAAAATTGCTGCTAAAATTTTGTAGTGTGAATTTTATTGGGCCACTCTTTATAAAGATGTATATGTTTTTTGTCTAAATTGTGACAAATGTCAAAGAATGAAGAATATTTTAAAAAGAAATATGATGCCTTTAAACCCCATCTTGATTATTAAAATTTTTTATTGTTGGGGCATCAATTTTATGCGGCTATTTCCCCCATCCTTTGGACATCTATACATTTTGGTTGTCATCGATTATGATCACCGCACAATAATTAAGTTTTTAAAAGAAAATATTTTGTCTACATTCAGAACTCTTCGAGTCATTATAAGTGATGGGGGAACACATTTTTGTAATAAATTTTTTTAAAACCTAATGAAAATGTATTTGATTTTTCATAAAATATATGCCCCTTACCATCCCCAAAAAATTGGACAAACTGAGTCGGCAAATAGGGAGAAAAAATATATTTTGGAGAAAACACTTAATCCAGATTGCAAAGATTGGTCTTTGAGACTGACTGATGCTCTTTGGTTTATCAAACTGCATATAAAACTATCTTAGGAATGTCTCCTTATCGGCTAATTTATGATAAACTATGTCACTTGCCTATGGAATTGAAACATTAAGCATATTGGGCAATCAAAATGATGAATTTTGATATTGACAAAACAAGTGCATCCTACAAACTTCAGATTAATAAATTGGAAAAAGTGAGAAATGAAACATATGAATATGTAAAACCCGGGTAAATTTGAACTTTTTACAAAAGGGGCAAAACAGTAATTTGCCACTATGGTACGGGTTGTAAACCTGAACTTTTCTAGAACTCCGATGATGAAACGGATCCCACTGTTGGATTCTTTTCACAAATTTTAATTACCCTGTAAAATTTCATCAAATGTTGAGATAGTCGAATTTTTCTCATTTTACTAGGCGGTCGAGTCTCGAGTGACCTCAAAATGAAAATTCTGATAAAATTTCGTAAGTTAGAAAATAATTTGAGGCAAGTTAAAATAAAAATATTTTGAACTTAAACTGAGATGAAATTTAATCATTTCGGGGCAAAAACGAACCTGAGAAAAAGAGGGTCGTCTAGCGCGTTGTGGACCAAGAGTTTAGGGAGTATAAAAAGGGGAAGAAAATCAGATTTTCTTCCACACATACTCAGCCATTACCCGATAGAGAGAGAGAGAGAGAATAAAAAGGGAGAGAATTCAACCTTCTCTCTACAATCCAAGACGATTTGTTGCTCGAATCAACTCAAGACAAGAACAAAAGTTGTTCTCCTCGCCGAGGGCTACACAACCACACCAAAAACGACGGGTTTCACTAAAAGTTCCAAGGATAAATTTTTGGGGAAGTGAGGATTCAAGCTTGTTTTGGGTTCTGGAGGCTTCCCAACGTCTTTTTACCTTTCAAGAGGTGGGGTTCCTTCCTACTTTGGTTTAATTCCTAACCTAGAATGCTATATGAGATGGGTAGGTTGATAGAGTTATATATCACTTGCCTAGGTTTGTCAAATTGAGGAAATGGGTATTGAAAATGGGCATAGAAATGGTTTAAACAAAATTCCTAGCTTGGAATTACTATATGGAAATTATTTGTGTAATTCCACGAAATTTGGTATTATATGGGCATGTTATGTGTTTATATTATGTCTTTGTGATTTGAGTGTGTTATTGGCACATATTATGTAATAACATGCTTGAGAAATATTGTTGGAAACAAAATGTTGATATATGTTGATCGACATATTAACATTGTGATAAAGTTTGATAATTATATGGATATGATATAATTGGTCATGGAATATGTAGAAATGTGGTTAAGCTTGCTCATGTTACATTTATTACATATGGGCATGACATTGATATAGCAATGACACATTACATTGTATTTGTACGGAGAAACCGCATTCATAGCCACGAGTGTGGTTATGTGTGTGCATGGTTGACATCAAGCACCATGTAGGTGGATGGTGGGTGGGCTCAAAAAGTTGGATCGAAGATCCGACTGAGTCGCACGGTTGTATGAAAAAATAATTGGGTCGAGGTTAGCAAGAATGGCTAGACTATCCCTTGGGTGAGAGACCTGATGATCAGATACACACTCCTTTGGTATAAGAGCCCATAAAATGTGTTGGTATACGCGGAACCGTTGGTAGAAGTTTATAAATTTCATGTCGGTTGGGTGTCTTTGGTGTAAGTCCATAAAAACCCACCCCATGAAAGACCCGAAGATTTTTAAAATTAGACATTGGGTGTGTAACGCCAATGGCGGGGGCTTAGAAAGCCCGGTTTTATACGCATACCATTGTATAGGTGAAAGAAGTCAAGGAGGGCTCAGGTTGAGTTGCTTGAGTGAGTCTCATCTCATTTCATGACATGACATTTGAAGAGTGCACGAAAGTGCATTCTAAATACCCTATTATTAGATTAAAATGCTAAAATGTGAATAGAAATAATTGGATATAATTTATATTATTGAATTTAATATCTATTCACATTGAGATATATTTTAACATTATTTTATAATATTTTAAATCTTAAATATTGCATTATTTGTTGGTGGGAAATTATTTAAAATTGGACTTTACATTTAATATTTTTGGAACTTTATTATTGGGCTTTTATATTTGTTTTTTTATTTTGTTGACAACGATGGAGTAAAAAGGCTGAAACTGATGTTGCAGTCACATGGGCCCGGTACTCATAATTTTTATTGGGCTTTATCTTCCTCTTATTACACAAGATTTGGGCTTTAGGGACTAAAGTAAAAAGGTTGGAATCAAGAGGAGCTGAAATAGGAAAGTCGAAGAAAAGAGGGGAGGAAAGTGTATTTTTCTAAAAGGTGATTGACTTTTAAATTTAACCTATATAATTTTGCATTGGAGTGTGGCGGCTACGCCTTTTCTTCTTCTTTGGTGTTGGCAGCTGGAAGAATATAAAAGAAAGGCAAAGAGAGGCGGCTAGGCTGGGCAGAGAGCGGACACAGGTTTGGATCAGAAAAAAAATGTTGATGCTTGCTATTGTACTCTATTTCTTTGGGAGATTTTTGTTATCCATCATATTTATGGGTAACTAAATTCTCAAGTAAGGCGAGGGATGAACTTGCACAGTAGATGGTATTTTATTCATTTTTAATTTCTGCATTTAATTTTCAATTACTAACACTCTTTTGTTTTATCATTCTCAATTTTTTGTTGATGTTTTCTTCTCCGAATAATCATAGAATTTATTATGTTTATGGATTCAGTCATGCTTTTTCTGTTGAATGGATTAGCTCTTTGACTATGTTTGCATCAATTATTTGTCTATATTGATTTGATTCTTTGTTGTAATATTGCATCTTGAGTATATTGTCGTCATTGAATTTTCTCAATAGTAATAATAATTTACGTATTTTAAAAGTGGTGAATGATTTTTCAAAGGGTTACATTGGATTTAATCTTGGTTTATAAATCTATATCTTTCGGTTGGGAATTTTGGGAATTAAATTCTCAAATGAGTTATTCAATGAATTAAGAATAATTAAAATACAAGATGTGTGCAAGAGATTCCTGACGCTTTACTGTTTGTCACATTTGATACATTTTTCGTTAGTCACTTTGCTTCACTTTAATTTGCATTTAAAATTAATCTTTGTTCTCCAGTAATCATTTAATATTTTTCTTTAGTTTCTTTTTTCATTCTATTATTCTTTTAATTTGTCTCTCTATGGAATCGACACCCCAAAGTTGTGTTACAATTACCACGTTATTCTTTGGGCGTAATCAACATTGCTAAATTCCAACATGGAATAGTATATTCTTGTTTGGGATGTGGTTGCTTGTTAAATGTTGCACGAACATTTCTTATGCACTTAGGGTGGGGAGTAGCCTCTGTAGGAAATACTCTACTAGGCGTGGCTTACCCTATACAGGAAAATATTTCAAGTGCGGAATAAACGTCGAAGGAAAATCCCACACATGAGACCTCAAGGATGAATAAACCGGGTTGTGGCTTTATTTTGACATTTTGTAAATGATTATGAGAAACTTATTTTTGATAAGTAAATTTATGGAAATGAATGTGAATAGAGTTGGTATGGACTTGTGTAATATGAAAATCTTCATATACATGTGTTGGATGGAGATAATATGTTTTGAAATGGATTGAAAATAAAAAACAGGTCAAAAAGGCAAATCTGGGTAAGACCTACTGGTAGATCGTTGTCCAGTGGGCAACACCTACCAGTAGAACCTACCAGTAGGATCTTGTATACGCAGAAATTTTTTTATCAGGCAAAACCTACCGTAGGGCCTATCGGTAGGAATTTTCCAGTGGGCAAAACCTACCGATAGGTTCTCCAAAAAATTGAAATTTTAAAACTGTTTTGCCATGCTTTTGGTTCTTTGGTTCCAATGATATAAATGGACATAAAAGAAGAATAAAATGTGGTATATCGGCCCTTGGCAAGGTTAAATGGTGAAATGTACACGGGTTACACGTGTGGGTGATGATCTCAATTAAGGGGATGCTATTGACGTGATGTCGAGTTTTGCGACAATCGCGGGTACTTTTGCGGGTTGACGAGTGGTCAACGGTTGAAAAAGGGCACCCGACTTTAGGGGTGTCATAGTTTGGTATCAAAGCTTAGGTATACGATTTACCTAGGGCTTCATGGGGCATGGGTCTAGTCCATTACATTCATTGTGCATTTCATGCTGTGCGCTTTAATCTGATACATGTTATGTGAATGATGTACATGGTAAAATGTATATGAAAAAGAGACACTAGGGTTAGAAAATATAACCTTGGGAGTCGAAAAACAAAGGAACGGGATAGTTCAAGGTTAAATGTTTACTAGTGGGTGGCAGAAGCTCTACTAGGGAGACAAGGAGAGGAATCTCAGAGTTTCAAAGTTAGTCCCTACTTTGGGATACTAAATTGGTACATTATTGCTATTTGACATGTGTGTAGATGGCAAGTAGAGGAAGAGGACGCCGAGGTAGTGGGTGGAACAATGATCAACCAATACTGGCCTTTGACAAACAAGCCTTCGTGGAGGCTATTGGTACTGTGGTTGCTACTATTGCACAAGCTAGTGCAAGTACCGGACAAGGAGACTCAAGTAACCTCCAGAGGTTCAAGGCACACAAGCATCCGTTTTTTAAGGGAGGCAGATCCGATGGTAGTCGATCATTGGTTCTGGCAAGTTGAAAAGATTTTAGAGGCAAGGATATCACCTCCAATGACACAAAGATAAGGCTAGCTATATTCCAGCTATAGGGAAAAGCCCAACTATGGTGGGATTGGGCAAAGGATTCCACGAACATAGAGGAAATGACATGGGGAGAGTTCCGGGAGCTCTCATAGGCAAGTACTTTCCGATGGCAGTTCGACATGCGAAGGCTAGGGAGTTCTTGGATTTGAAATAGGGGACAATGACGATGATGGAATATGTGGCTAAATTCACCAAATTAGTCAATTTTGTCGACAATTATGTGGCCACCGATTTTGGCCAAAGTGAGAAGGTTTAAGGATCGTTTGAAATTATCTATCCAGGAGAAAATTGTGGGTCTGTGCCTACAAGACTTAGACTCAATGGTCGAGACAACTATGGCTATTGAGAGAGAGGTTGATGACGCAAGGAGCATCCGGAAGTCGGATGCTAAAGACAAGAAGAAGGAGAGTCAATCCTCTTCTTCTAGCTCAAGGAAAAGGAAGAGGACTTTTACCCTTTAGGGACATCAAGGACAGGGTTGTGGCTATCAGGGCCAAGGCCAAGGTCGATCCTTCTAGGGTGGGGAAAACCCTAGAACAACATATCAAGCAGATCAACGGACATGTTTCCATTGCCACCAACCGAGTCACATGAAGCAGGATTGTCCAAAAAGGCAAGGATCCCAAAGCTATAGGACGCCCCAATCCCAGTCATCAGTGGGGCAGCCATAGAAAGATTTTGTTCCTCCCTACCGCACCACGGGCCAGGGAAGCCAGTATCAATTCTAGGGTGCTACTCAGGCTCCTACCACTTCACGAGCGGGGACTCCGCAATCAGGCCAGATGGGCTAAGGCATGGGTCGAGGCCGAGGACAAGGCATGTAAGCCGGGACTTCGAGGACCCAGGGGCATGTCTCCACCATCACACCTCAGACTAAGCTAGTGGATCAGTCGGTCATTTAGGGTACATTTCTACTATCTCGCTTATAGGCTAGGGTATTATTTGACTCTACTCATCACATTCATACATATCTGCATCATGTGTGAGGGATCTGGACTTAGTGGTTAATACCTTGGAAAAGCCGTTGTATGTAAATTCACCCCTAGGAGCTAGGGTGTGTGTTGATCAGATATGTCGGGGTTGTGAGTTAGAGATCTCAGAGATTCTACTCACCATGGACCTTAAGGTGATGGACATGTTGGAGTTTGATGTCATCCTCGGGATAGACTAGTTAACGGCACATTGAGACGTCATCAATTGTGATTGGAAGAGGCTAACTGCCTACACATCGGACGGTGTTTGTTTCAAATTTCAAGGGAAAAAACAAGATGCCTTATCCCCAAGTCGTGTGCGACTCTCAATGGCACGGGCATTTGATGGGCTTGCTGGCGAGCCTTACTTTAGAGGACGAGGTGAGACAGGAGTTGGGTCTATATCAGGTTGTCTGTGAGTATGGGGACGTTTTTTTAGAAGAACTACTGAGATTATCTCTACATAAGAATGTGGACTTTAGCATCGAGTTGCATCCTGGTACATCGCCTATTTCTATGACTCCACATAGGATGGCACCGGCATAGTTATAAGAACTCAAGGTCCAATTACAAGAATTGTTGGACAAGGGTTTTCTTAGACCGAGCACTTCACCTTGGGGCGCTCCGATTCTATTTGCCAAGAAGAAGGACAAAATCCTTCGACTATGTATAGACTATTGGTAGTTGAACTAGGTTACTATCAAGAATAGGTACCTTTTACTGAGGATTGATGATCTGTTTGATCAGCTGAGGGGAGCGCGGGTCTACTCCAAGGTAGATCTTCGCACTGTCTGCCATCAGTTGAGGATTAGAGAGACATATATCCCTAAACGGCGTTTAGAATGCAATACAGGCATTTTGAGTTCACTATGATGCCATTTGGATTGACGAATGCCCTTGCGGCATTCATGGATCTCATGCATAGGGTGTTCTAACCCTATCTAGATTAGTTCACCGTGGTGTTTGTTAACGACATCCTGATCTACTCCAAGTCTGAGGAGGAGCATGAGGGTCACTTGAGCATTGTTCTCCAAACCTTGAAAGATCTTCAGTTGTACGCCAAGTTTACCAAGTTTGAATTTTGGCTTATGGAGTTAAATTTTTTGGGACACGTGGTGTCAGTTTTGGGTGTATCCGTGGACCTAGAGAAGGTTCAGGCAGTTCTGAATTGGGAAAGGCCGAGGTCAGTCTTCAAGATACGTAATTTTTTAGGATAGACAGGGTACTACCAGAGATTCATTGAAGACTTCTCCTAACTAGCTGCACCTATGATGAGATTGACGCGGAAAGAGGTCAAGTTTTAGTGGGATGATGCATGTGAGAAAGCATTCCAGGAGTTAAAGAGGAGGCTTACTTCAGCTCCTATTTTGATAGTCTCGGAGAGGGGACAAATGTACACGGTGTACTATGATGCCTCCAGAGACGGACTGGGTTATGTTTTGATGCAGTATGGGAGAAAGGTGGCTTATGGTTCTCGACAATTAAAGAACCACGAGCGAAACTACCCCACGCATGACATGGAGTAGACGACCATTGTCTTTGCATTGAAGGCTTGGTGCCACTATTTATATGGTGAGCAGTTCGAGGTATTTTCAGACCACAAGAGTTTGAAATACATCTTTACACAGCGGGACCTCAACATAAGGCAACGCACGTGGGTGGAGTATTTGAAAGACTACGACTTCACTTTGCATTACCATCCGGGTAAGGCAAACATGGTGACTGATGCACTTTGCCGGAAGTCACGGGGAGTTGTGGCTAGTGTGACTTCTCGAGAATGGTGAATGCTCAAGACTGTGGGACAGTTTGGACTGCATTATCGGGATCTGGCTCAAGGTGTTTTAGGGAGCTTGGTGGCTACGCCTTCCCTACTGAGTAAGGTGATCGAGTCGCGGGGACAAGACCCAGAGTTATTATCCATCAAGGACTGAGTGTAGGCTGGTACCGGTGACGAAGGCTGGACCATTCACTTAGATGGCAGTCTTTGGTATAGGGGACGAGTTGTGGTTCCCCAGCTAGCGGATTTGAGAGAAGAGATCCTTAGGAAGTTTCATTGCTCCCGATTTGCTGTGCATCCGGGTGGCACGAAGATGTACCATGATCTTCATTGCCAATACTATTAGAGCAGGATGAAGAGACATGTTTGGGACTTTGTTAGTCGATATCTAACATGTCAGCAGGTCAAGGCTGAACACTAGAGACCAATGGGATTGCTATAGCCTTTGGAGGTGGCTGAGTGGAAGTGGGAGCATGTCATGATGGACTTTGTAACCCACTTGCCACGGACATCGTGGGGGCATGACCCAGTGTGGGTGATAGTGGACTGGCTTACAAAGTTGGCACACTTTTTGGCAGTGCGGATGACCTTCACACTAGAGAACTTCTATAGAGTGTATATACGGGAGATTGTTAGGTTACATAGGGTGCCCATATCTATTGTATTGGATCAGGATTCTAGGTCGTCACTTTTGGGAGATTGTCCAATGGGCCATGGGTATACAATTGAGGATGAGCATAACTTTTCACCCCCAAATGGACGGATAGTCGGAGAGGACTATCCAGATATTAGAGGACATGCTATGAGAATGTGTCCTAGATCTCAAGGGTAGCTGGAAAGAACATTTACCCTTATTGGAGTTTTCCTACAACAATAGTTATTAGGTGAGCATTCAGATGGCACCCTATAAGGCATTATATGGGACGCCTTGTCGTTCTCTAGTTTGTTGGATAGAGGTAGGAAAGAGATTCTCTATGGGTCCAGAATTGATCAGAGACACCTCATAGAAGGTGGACTTGATACGGAAGCGTCTTCTCATAGCTCAAAGCCAGCAGAAGAGCTATGCTGACAGATTACAGCGACCTCTGGAGTTTGAGGTGGGAGATCACGTCTTCTTGAAGGTGATACCCAAGAGGGGAGTGGTCAGATTTGGAAAATAGGGAAAGTTGTAGCCTAGGTTTATCAGGCCCTTCGAGGTACTCGAGAGGGTGGGTACAGTGGCTTACAGATTGGTGTTACAAGTAAACTTATCGAGTGTTCACGCGGTGTTCCATGTCTCTATGCTCCGGAAGTATATTACAGATCCGACATTTATAGTGGATTTGGGTGGGTTAATTATGTATGCAAGTGACACTTTCGAGGAGGGACCGGTGCGTATCATGGATAGCCAGGAGCAAGTTTTATGAGACAAGACTGTGAAGCTAATAAAGGTGTTGTGGCAGCACAAAGGTGTGGAAGAGGCGATAAGGGAGCCTGAGGATACCTTACGTACCAATTATCAGTTCCTATTCGAGCATGGAGGTACATTTCTATGATTTTAAATATAATATTGATGTTCCTTTTGCATTCGGTTAAGTGTGTATGTGTGTGTGAATTTTGGGGACGAAATTCTTTTAAGGGGGAGAAAAATGTAAAACCCGGATAAATTTGAATTTTTTGCAAAAGGGGCAAAATAGTAATTTGTCACTACGGTACAAGTTGTAAAACTGAATTTTTCTAGAACTTGGATGAAGAAACGGACCTCATTGTAGGATTCTTCTCACAAAATCTTGTTACCTTGTCAAATTTTATCGAATTCTGAGATAGTCAATTTTTTTGCATTTTACAAGGTGGCAAGTCTCGACCTAAAAACGAAAATTTTAATAAAATTTTGTAAGTTGAAAAATAATTTGAGGCAAGTTAAAATACAAATATTTTAAACTTAAATCAGACAAAATTTAATTGTTTCGGGATAAAAGTAGACCTGAGAAAAAGAGGGTCGTGTGGCGCGTTGTGGACCACGAGTTTAGGGAGTATAAAAAGGGAAGAAAATCAGATTTTCTTCCCCACATGCTCAGTTATTACCCGATAGAGAGAGAGACAGAGAGAGAAGAAAAAGGGAGAGAATCCAACCTTTTCTCTACGATCCAAGACAATTTGTTGCTCGAATCAACTCAAGCCAAGAAGAAAAGTTGTTCTCCTCGTCGAGGGCTACATAACCACACCAAAAACAACAGGTTTCACCAAAGGTTCTAAGGACGGGATTTTGGGAAAGTGAGGATTCAAGCTTGCTTTGGGTTCTTGAGGCTTCCCAACGTCGTTTTATGCTTCAGGAGGTAGGGTTCCTTCCTACTTTGGTTTAATTCCTAACCTAGAATGCTATATGAGAGGGGTAGGTTGATAGAGTTATACATCACTTGCCTAGGTTTGTGAAATTGAGGAAATGCGTATTGAAAATGGGCATAAAAATGGTTTAAACAAAATTCCTAGCTTGGAATTAATATATGGAAATTATTTGTGTGATTCCATGAAATTTGCATGCTATGTGTTTATATTATGTCTTTGTGATTTGAGTGTGTTATTGGCACATATTATGTAATAACAGGCTTGAGAAATATTGTTGGAAACAAAATGTTGATATATGTTCATCGATATATTAACATTGTGATAAAGTTTGATAATTATATGCATATGATATAATTGGTCATGGAATATGTAGAAATATGGTTAAGCTTGCTCATGTAACATTCATTACATACGGGCATGACATTGATATAGCAATGATGCATTATATTGCATTTGTACGAAGAAATCGTATCCATAGCCATGAGTGTGGGTGTGTGTGTGCATGGTTGACATCAACACCACGTAGGTGGATGATGGGTGGGCTCGAGAAAGTTGGATCGAAGATCCAACTGAGTCGCACGGTTGTATGGAAAAAGAATTGGGTCAGGGTTAGCAAGAAGGACTAAACTATCTCTCAGGTGAGAGACCCGGTGATCGAATATGCACTCCGTTGGTATAAGAGCCCATAAAGTGTGTTGGTGTACACGGAACCATTGGTGGAAGTCCACAAATTCAGTGTTGGTTGGGTGCTGTTGGTGTAAATCCATAAAAATTCACCCCAAGAAAGACCCAGAGATTTTTAAAATTAGTCATTAGGTGTGTAACACCGATGGCGAGGGCTTGGAAAGCCCAGTTTTATACTCATAGCATTGCATGGGTGATAGGAGTCAGGGAGGGCTCGGGTTAAGTTGCATGAGTGAGTCTCTTCTCTTTTCTTGGCATGACATTGTTAAAATTTCAACATGGAATAGTATATTCTTGTTTGGGATGTGGTTTCTTGTTAAATGTTGCACGAACATTTCATATGCAGTTAGGTTGGGGAGTAGCCTTTGTAGGAAATACTCTACTGGTGTGGTTCACCGTATACGGAAAAATATTTCAGGTGCGGGATACACGCTGGAGGAAAGCCCTCACATGAGACCTCAAGGATGAAGAAAGCCAGGTTGTGGCTTTATTTTGATATTTTGTATTGATTATGAGAAACTTATTTTTGATATGTAAATTTATGGAAATGAATGTGATTAGAGTTGGTATGGACTTGTGTAGTATGAAAATCTTCATATACATGTGTTGGATGGAGATAATATGTTTTGAAATGGATTGGAAATAAAAAACAAGTCAAACAGGCAAATCTGGGCAAGACCTACTAGTAGATCACTGTCCAATGGGCAACACCTACCGGTAGAACCTACCTGTAGGATCTTGTATACGCAGAAATTTTGTTATTAGGCAAAACCTACTAGTAGGCCCTATCGGTAGGAATTTTCCAGTGGGCAAAACCTACCGGTAGGTTCTCAAAAAATCTAAAATTTTAAAACGGTTCTGCCATGCTTTTGGGCTTTTGGTTCTTTGGTTCCAATAATATAAATGGACATAAAATAAGAATAAAATGTGGTATATCAGACCTTGGCGGGGTTAAATGGTGAAATGTACACGGGTTACACATGTGGGTGATTATTTCGATTAAGGGGATGCTATTGACATGATGTCAGGTTGTGCGATAATCATGGGTACTTCCACGAGTTGACAGGTGGTCAACGGTTGAAAAAGGACCCCCAGTTTTAGGGGCGTCACATAAAATGTAAAGATTGCTACATCCAAAATGAAAAATTTTCTTGACAAGAATATTGTGCAAAAGTCTTTTGTACCCTCTCAAAAATTCATGCTATATAATTCAAGAACTGAATAATGAGTCTTTTTGTCTTTATAGGAGAGGGAACAATTCATATTCGTCTTTATGACCAGTAGACGTTAAAGAACTGAGTAGTGAGTCTTTTCAAAATTTTTCAAAAAATTTCCAAAAAAAAGGATGAAAAAGTTTTTTTGTTTCGTTTATGTATGTTACATATTTTTCTGAAAGATATACACTCTTTGATCATAACAAAAACAAAGGTTGTGAGAAAGTTAGAAATTTTTGGAAGTCAAGCAAACCTCTATGCAAAAAAAGTTCATTTTCCAAACGCCGACAAGAAAATCGACTCGGTGGTTGTATAAAGTGTGGTTGATTAATGCATATGAGAGAATATAATTAGCTTGCTAAATCAATTTTAGGTCAAACATTAGATCGTCTTGACTAGATTTTTTTTAGCCCCATGCTTTCAAGATATGTGTGACAGGAGATTAATCCGTTCACTAATGTTCTCGATTAAGAAGATTCTGATTAAAATTAAAATGATCATAGATGAATAATCTTAGGATTTGTACGAATGTATATAAATATAGGGTGAATTTGTGTAATAAGTTAGGATTTAATTTATTAAATAGTTAAATGTGTGAATTTTAAAATTTAAACTTATTTTCTGTAACTGCAGGTTGGAAAACCGAAGATGGAAATCTGGAGATGATCAAGGATCAATAACCTACAAGCTTAAGTGAATTCCAAAGGATCAGCACCATTCGGACAGTGTTGATAGCATCTGGACAATATTCGTCCAGCACCTCCCTCGCAGTTGAAATTAAAAAAAAAAATAGTAGAACTTTTCACCTTTTCTCTTCAAATTTGCTTTACCTATAAACCTTTCTTCAATTCTATTCCAATTAAACACTTACCCATTTGCTTTTACAGGTTTTTACCTAACAAAAATCTTTAAAACCACATATTAAGCAAGAAATTCAAGAATTCATGGATCCAAGAGCAAGGACAAGATCCTCATCAAGCCATGCAAGGCGAGAAGCCTCCCCACCGCCTGAAGTAGTCATGCAACAAGAAGAATAGCCCCATGGTCAGAATGTATTTGAAACTGCTATGTTTGAAAATATTGATCAGGAAGTTTGGTATGATACTTACTTTTATTCTAAGCCTATTATTGCTTAGAGACCTATCACATATAAGGATTTTGAACAAATTGGGGTTAGGAAAATTCAAGCAGCATGGGGATGGCTTAATTATGTGAAATTGGTAGATCCTTCTTACGAATGTTTAGTCCGAGAATTTTATAGTAATTCAAAGAAAACTGGGCCCAGGTAATTTCGTGTTTATGTTAGGTTGTGTTTCAAGTAACATCGGCTACCATTGCTAATTTTTTGAGTCCTATGCCACAACATCAGTGTAACACCCCACCCTCCACATGGCATAATATTATCCGTTTTGGGCCCACTGGCCCTCACGGCTTTGTCCCTCCTAATACCCCTGGGAAAAGGCCATATGCCATGTAAGGCGAGGGGCTTACTAATAAGTACAACAACTTTCCCTTCCCTAACCGATGTGGGACACCAGGATCTCGTAATCCACCCCCCTTAGGGCTGCACATCCCCATGCAGCAGCTTGCCAGCTACCTACCTGCCCACATGCACGCGAGCACGACAGAGGCCCACACTTGATCTAGGCGAGTGTCGGCTCTAATACCACTTGTAACACACCACCCTCCATATGGCATAATATTGTTCGCTTTGGGCCCACTGGCCCTCACGACTTTGTTCCTCTCAGTACCCCTGGAAAAAGGCCTTATGCCATGTAAGGTGAAGGGCTTACTAATAAGCCCAGCAACTTTCTCCTCCCTAACCGATGTGGGACACTAGAATCTTACAAGTGGTATCAGAGTCGACCCTCGCCTGGATCGAGCGTGAGCCCCTGCCGTGCTCGCATGCATGTGAGAGAGCAAGTAGCTGGCGAGCTGCTGCATGGGGACGTGCAGCCCTAAGGGGGGTAGATTGTGAGATCCTAGTGTCCCACATCGATTAGGGAGGAGAAAGTTGCTAGGCTTATTAGTAAACCCCTCGCCTTACATGGTATAAGGCCTTTTCCCAGGGGTACTTGGAGGAACAAAGCCGTGAGGGCCAGTGGGCCCAAAGCAGACAATATTATGCCATGTGGAGGGTGGGGTGTTACAATCAGCATCTCCAATATCCCTATACTACATTACCTAATATGACCATCATTGGGATTGAGTTGACTGGAAACCCGAAATATGTCTAGGGTAGACCAAATAAGTATATCAAGTAAAGGGACTTAACTGACAAATACAAAATCCTAAATTTGATCACTGTGAATAATTTGTTGCCCCGGTTTTAGAAAAACCAAATCTACACTGAGAGAGCCTATTTTATGTATGCCTTTGGAATGGGACACACTATTGATTTGCCAAAACTGATAATGAATCAAATGATGGTGACTATTAAGAAAAAGAAGCCCTCATGCCCATTTACTATTTTAGTATCTGAGTTGTGTATGACAAAAGGAGTCATTGTAGATTCCATATGACGGTGGAGCATTTAACAACATTAGACAAAACCTCGTTAAATAAGAGCCATAGAGGGAAGGGTGAGGAGCAACAGGAAGCACCACCAGAACTGCAGCAAATCCAAGACTTTCAGCCACTAGAGAAGCCTTAGCAACAAGAAAAACAACCTTATATTCCAGTTGATGACAAGACTGACAGCCAGATTCTATTGGGATTGGAGACTCGAATCACCGAATTGAATTAAAGGATGGCTAGCTATGAAAAAAACCAAAATGAAATCATGAGGGTACTTCAAGGGCAACACAATGGAGGCCTGTCAGCTTAATGACCGGAGTTTTTGAATTTCCTATGCTCTTTCTACTCTTACTAAAATTTTAATTATGCACTTTGTTTTCGTTTGGATGGTTTAGATAATAGTTTTGATTTGGTTTTTTATTAATGTGGTTAGTTAGTAATTTTGCTTAAATTTTTTTGTGTGACACCCATAAAACCTGGAGGTCATTTGTTAACCGTTTACCAATTGTCAACCCGCGAAAATACCAGTGGTAGTCGCACAACTCGACTCCACACCAATAACATCCCCTTTACCGGGATTTCAACCTACATGTTCATATTATCCGTTGATCCAACCATGGTGCAATGTACCACAATTTATACTCCATTTTAGTCCATTTATATCCTTGGAACCCATAGCCCAAAAGCTTGGCAAGGTAATATTAAAATTTCAAAATTTTGAAAAGAGTACCGGTACCCTTTGCCCACTGGTCTTCGGGGTACCGGTACACAGTACTTGTACTGTTATCTCACTGAGTCTCGCAGTACCGGTACTCCTGGCCCACTTTGGCCTACTTTACCTGCTTTTCATTTTCAACTCATTCCAAACCATTCCAAAACCACCCAAAACATATTTAACAAGGTTTTTGACATAAAACCCAGGGGTCATTTGTTAACCATTGACCAACCGTCAATCCATGGTAGTCGCACAACTCGACTCCACGCCAATAACATCCCCTTTACTTGGATTTCAAGCTGCACGTAAAACCCATGTTCATATTATCCGTTGATCCAACCGTGGTGCAACGTACCACAATTCATACTCCATTTTAGTCCATTTATATCCTTGGAACCTAAGAACTCATAGCCCAAAAGCTTGGCAAGGTAATATTAAAATTTTAAAATTTTGGAAATAGTACCGGTACCCTTTGCCCACTGGTCTTCGGGGTACCAGTACGCAATACTGGTACTCCTGGCCCACTTTGGCCTACTTTACCTGCTTTTCATTTCCAACTCATTCCAAACCATTCCAAAACCACCCAAAACATATTTAACAAGGTTTTTCACATAAAACTCTCTATATATGCAAGTTCTATTGCAAATTATTCCATACGATTACATGTCCAAAATATGATTTTCACAATTAATTTACAATGACTTTACAAAAATGAATTCAAAGCCACATGTCGGCTTTCTTCATCGTTGAGGTCCCATGTGAGGGCCTTCCTTCGGCGTATAGCTCGCACCTGAAACATTTTCCCATATAGGGTGAGCCAAGCCTAGTAGAGTATTTCCTACCAAGGTCATTCCCTAACATAAATGCGTATGAATGATAATGCAACACTTTACAACCAACAACATTCCAAACAAGAATATATATTCAATGTTGAAATCTTACCAATGTCATGTCATGGAATGAGATAAGACTCAATCATGCAACTCAACCCGAGCCCTCCCTGGCTCCTTTTTCTCCCATGTATTCCATGGGCTTAAAAATTCAGCTTTCCAAGCCTCGCCATTGGCGCTACACACCCAATGACTATGTAAAATCTCCGGGTCTTTCTTGGGGTGGGTATTTATGGACTTACACCAATGACACCCAATCGACACAGAATTTATGGACTTCCACAACGGTTCTACGTACACCAACACACTTTATGGGATCTTATACCAATGGAGTGTGTATCCGAATCACCGACTCTCTCACTTGAGGGATAGTCTAGCCCTTCTTGCTAACCCCAACCCATTTCTTTAGTCACACAACCGTGCAACTCAGTTGGATTTTTGATCGAACTATCTTGAGCCCACTCATCACCCACCTATTTGGTGTTTATATCAACCATACACACACACACACACCCTCATGGCTATAGATGCTTTTCACCCGTGCAAAAGCAATGTAATTGGCCATTGCTTAATCAATGTCATGTCCATATGTAAAGAATACCACATGAGCAAAATCAACCACATTTAAACATATTCCATGACAATTTATATCCAAAGCATATAATTACCAATTCCATCACAATGTTGATGTATCTATATTCATAAATCAACATCTTTATATCTAATCATACATCACAAGCATATTATTACATATTATGTGCCAAAAACACTCTATTTTCAAGGCATAAAGTAAACACTTAGCATGCCTACATTTTAACACATAACTCAAAAATCACCATAGGTAATTTCCTCTGCCTAACTTAAATTAGAATTTATTATAGTCTTTTTTCTTTACCCATTTCACCAAGTCCACAATAATAGACACATGGTATAGCATTCTATCAATCTACCCATTTCATATAAACACCCTAGGTTGTAAATAAACTTAAGTAGGAAGGAACCCTACCTCTTGAAGCGTAAGGAACACGTTGGGAAGCTCTACAACTCCAATCTAAGCTCTAATCCAAGCCTTCCCAAAAAAAAAATTTCAACCTTCGGTGAAAACCATCATTTTTGATACGTAGGTGTAGCTCTCGATGAGGAGATCGACTTTTGTTCTTGGCCTGTGTTGATTTGAGCCCTAGAACCTTGTAGATCATAGAGAGAAGGCAAAGAATTTTTTCTCTCTTCCCTCTCCTCTTTTCTCACATTGAAATCGGCTAATGAAAAATGGGGTGAAATTTGATTATTGCCTTCTATTTATACTCTTAGAATACTTGGCCCATAACGCGCCACACAGCCTTCTATTTCCTGGGTCCATTTTCATCTCGAAACAATTAAATTTCGCCCTGGTTCAAGTTCAAAATAATTTTATTTTAATTTACTTTAAATTATTTTCTAACTTTCAAATTTTTATTAAAATTCCCGTTTTTGGGTCCTCCGAGACTCGATCGCCTCGTAAAACGCCAGAAATCTGACTATCTCAGAATTCAAAAAAAAATTGATGTGGTAACTAGATTTTGCGAGACGAACACAATGGTGAGGTCCGTTTCGTCATCCGAGTTCTAAAATATTTTAGGTTTACAACCCATAAATTTACCCGGGTTTTGCATGTTGTGTTAGGACACTTATTTCATATGCTTCACGAGACGAATTATGCTATCATTCTAAATGCTTTGTAGGTATAACCCTAACTGAATTACACTAGAATTTCATACATTGTATGTACACTATCTCTATATTTTCATAGAAATTCATTCTCTTGAGCATGTACAAAATTCCTTATTTTGAAAAACTTTTGAAATACTACAATCCTTTATTAAGCTTACATATATAGTGGAGATGTAAGTCTTTGTGCAGATTTTGATCCAATCCTCCTTGGAAATATTTTTCACATTTACTCAAGTAAGAATTTAGGTTCAGCATAAAATTTCTTTGAATAATCTCATTATTCTTGTTTTGATTAGCACTCGTTGAATAGCATGCTTAATATTTTCCTTTAACTCTTAAATGCAAATTATGGAGGTGCATTAATTATGGGAAATGATCTTAGGTTATTTGTGATTTTATTTTGAGTTTTATCCATTTCTTTTGCAAGACTATATCCCTAGTAAGCCGTGATTGAGCCTAAATAGAAATTTCTTTTCTTAAACCCATCAGTTAACCGAGCCACATAAAAGATATTTATCCGATCGTCGCTATCTATTTTTCTTGCATCCTCTCCTTAAAAGGGTATTATACAGAAAAGGGAGAAAATTGGTGGTTATGGTTCGAGAAAAGAAAAAGGACAGAAGAAAAGAAGCTGTGAAAGAACGCAAAAAGAAAAAGCAAGGAAGCAAAGAAATTAAATATCCAAGAAATTGCAAAAATGTGATTGAATGGAGAAATGGGAAGTTTAATGTGTAAAAGTTTTGGGAAAAAATGTGGAGAGATGTGTGCTACATTAATCAAGAACAAATAGCTTTTTGAATACCCTTAAGAATAATTATAGAAGTTTAAGGGGATAAAAGTGCAGAGTCTAAATGAAGAAAGGGAGGCAATTGCAATTAAGGAGTCAACAAGTCAAACAAGGACGTCGCCATGCAGGGAAAAACCAGAGTATCCCCACCGTCTGGACGCCGACAAGTGCAATTAAGGAGTCATCAAGTGAAACAAGGAGGCTACCAAGAATGGAAAAACCAAAGAATCCCACCATCTGTACGGTGGTGGTGGCATCCGGATGGTGCCCTAAATTGACTTAAGCCTCCTTTCCTCCCATTGGTCCAATGTTGCAATGGAAGGCTGTGATTGGCTGCCCAGGGTTCTATCGCCGTACTCCCTCCTTCAAGAACCTATAAATAGCCATAGTTAGCGTATTTTTAGAGGATTCACAAGAGTTCAATCTAGAGCAAGAGAGAAGAAAGGAAAGAAAGAAAGAATGAGCGAAGTCTTGCCCTAATCACTTCTCAACTTGAATTTTCTCGACTTCTACATTTATGTTTATCCTTTTTACTAGGAGGGTTGAACCTCTTCCAGTTTTGTGCCCTAGTTGGTAATAAGAGTGGCAGTGTTTTAGTTGTTCCTCTGGGAAGGACTTTGTTGTATTTTATTTTCAGTTGTAATGGGATCATCTCACTCTTCTTGCTCGTCTATAGCAATGAAGCGTGAATAGTCCATTTATACTCTTTGATGAAGGTGAATGCATGTATGATATTGTTTAAGTTATGCAAATGTCGATGTTTTGTTTGTGCGTTAATGTTTATACCTCCGTTAATTGATGGATAGTTACTATTATAATATGCTCATGGTTATGAACATCAAAGAGAGCTTAATGCTATATACCATTTTATCAATAATTATTTCATACTTCATGGATGGTGCGATGATACATGCAGTTGGGATTTATGTAATAGTTGGGAGATTAGTTATAGATAGGTTAAATCTTGTCATAACCAATGCTTTTGATTCAATGCATAAACTGGAAATCCATCATCATTGAATCGTTAATCCGTCAATTGAATAGCTAGAGTAAACCTTTTGAATGGTTCACCTTTGGGTTTACTAGGGTTATTTGATTGTTGTATGGTACATAGACCTTCCGGCTAACCTAACCAGTTGATGTGATAAAGTTCAGTATACATCGAACCAATCGGTTGACCTTCCAGTAAAATGGGAGTCAATTGTTATAAGGTGGTATTTTCAAAAATAAACAATATAAAGCATGTTGAATTCCTGAACTAAAGCGTACTTTTTATCATTATTATCCAAAGTTTTAGTTAAGTGTTTATTTAATAACTCTAAGCTCATACCACAAGCTATTCCATTGAACACTGCACACACGATAATTTTTACCTAGTTATGTCTTAAATATTAACCATTAGCTCCCTGTGGGTTCGACCTTGGATTTAAACCAAGATATACTACAATTTGACCACTTATACTTTGGTGTATGATTTAATTTAGTTCAAATCATCTCCCCTATTAGGAAATTTAGCTTGTCCACTTATCTAGGGATAGATATTTTATGGGAAATCAAATACTTTTTCATGAGATTTTCAAAAATTTTATTATAAAAATGTGTTCCCCCATAAATTATAATGGCTTGAGAAATTCTGAATCTAGACAAAATATTTTCTTTTAAAAACCTGATCACTATACTGTGATCATTGTTTCGACAAGGAATTGTCTCTACCCATTTGTAAACATAATCAATGACAACCATTATGTACAGATGTCCAAACGATTGGGAAAATGGTTCCATGCCCTAACAATCAAAAATTTCAATAAACAAAATACGATTCAAAGGCATCATGTTTCTTTCTAAAATATTCCACATTCTTTGATGGCTGACACAATTTAGACAAAAAGCATGTATATCTTTGAAAATAGTAGGCCAATAAAATATACACTACAAAATTTTGGCAGCGGTTTTTTTTTTTTGAAGAAAAATGCTCTCCACTAGCTTCAGAATGGCAAAATGAAATGGCCTAACCTATTTAATGATTGGGTACACAACGCCTTATTATCTGATCTTTACAGTACTTAAACACATAGGGATATTCCCAAAAGAAATTGTGTACCTCACTTAAAAACTTCTTCTTGTCGGTCGAGGTATAATGAAAAGGAATAGTATTTGTGGCTAAATAATTGACTATATTTGCTTACCATTGTACTTATATGATTGCAAACAATTGTTCATCAGGAAAAGTTTTTGCTTGGTGTTGACTCTTCTTTTGTATCATAATTCCGCCTTGATAAATGATCAGCAACCACATTTTCAACTCTTTTCTTGTCTATGATGATAAGATCAAATTCCTGAAGCATCAATATCCATCGTAGGAGACATAATTTAGTATCCTTCTTGGTTAGAAAATATTTCAAGGCCGCATAATTAGTAAACAAAACAATTGAGGAACCAACTAAATATGATTGAAATTTATCTAAAACAAATACTACAAGAAGCAATCCTTTTTCTGTGGTAAAATAATTCATCTGTGCATCATTCAAAGTTTTGCTTGCACAATAAATCACATAAGGTCTTTTATCTTTCATCTGATCTAAAACAACTCCTACTTCATAGTCACTAGCATCACATATTACTTCAAAGGTAAAGACCAATCTGGAGGTTGCATAATTGGTGCGAAAATAAGCATGCTTTATGTTTATCAAATGTAGATTGACCTGCATTATTCCAATCAAATGGTACATCCTGACATAGAAGATTACACATAGGTTTGGAAATCAAACTAAAAGCTTTTGATGATCACAACTTTCAATCAATTATCAAATGCAAAGTCTGAAAATCATTCATCAAAACTTCCAAAAATCGCTCCACCATATCACTAAAAATACTTAACATACAACACTGAAAATGGCTGGAGCATTACACAATCCAAATGACATTCTGTTATAAGCAAAAGTGCCAAAAGGACATGTAAATGTAGTTTTCTCTTGGTTATCAATTGCTATTTTAATCAGATTATAACCAGAATATCCATCCAAAAAATAATAATATGCATGTCTGGCTGTTCTTCTAAAACTTGACCCAACAAAGGTATGGGAAAATGATCTTTCTGGTGAGAGAATTCAACTTCCAATAGTCAATACATATACACCAATTAGTACTGCATGCATAGGGACTAATTCATTTTCTTGGCTTCTCATTACTATGACTCCAGTCTTTTTAGGTACTAGATGTGTAGGGCTGACCCATTTACTAAAAAATATAGGATATATAATATCAGTGTCTAATAGTTTGAGTACTTCAGTCAGGACTATTTCTTTTAAATGGGGATTTAACCTTCTTTGTAGCGATCAGGATGTTTAGAATGTGTCGCATGCTCGATGTTCCATGTGTATGTATTACACTTCGCTCCTTTGTTGTTTCAAGCTTTGCAAAATTGCATCATATTTTCCAGTATTTCTGCATTTGACCCTGAAATTTAAACATAAAGTATTTAAAACTTTACTTTACATACACATTATAATTAATCGTAATTGATAATTTTTAGTTATTTTATCTTACAAAGTTGATTACTTAATCATTATAGTTTACACACTAATTAGGGTTAATTAGTGTTATGTAGCCCTATGCTTGCGAGATGGGGGAATATTGATTAGCACGAAATATTGCATATCATGTGTGCATTTACTCCCCTTTTATACTCTTTTTTGTGGTGAAAATGAGGGGAATTGCAATGTTTTGAGCTTATAATGAGGTTTCGGTGTGTTTTATAGGTAAAAGAGCTTAAATGGTGCATGTTAGGCTCCTATAATGGTGCTGAAGTCAATGGAGTTGAGGGGGAGGCTTGACGAGAGCTTGGAAGGTGTAAGAACCAAGAACTAAACAAACAAGTTAAAACCTACCATAGATTTGTCATAAAACTGTCGGTAGGTTTTGACTACTAAAGTAGTTTCTACTAGAAAACTACCGGAAAGTTTTGGCTACTGGAGTAAAACCCATCGGTAGGTTTGGCCATCGACCTACGGGTAGATCTTGCTGAAAATGCCAGATTCTGTAACTTAAGCTCTGCCACTTTATGGGTCCCACCATTGTTCTCCAACCTATCCCCTGACACTCCTTACACACAGGTATGCTTCCTCAACCCTAGACTTGGACTTTGAAGCTAGAAGCATTAATGAGGAGGAGAGAGAAGAGGAAGACCAGGGGAGTTGCTGGATAGGCTTTCCTAGCCTGTCTCATGCCATCCAATCAGCGTCCTATGGATGGGAAGGCTATCTCACACCTAGGGGGACCTCCATGGATGAAAATGAAAGCTCTATACACCATTATTTAGGCTGTATTGCATTGTAGAGAGAGAAGCTCTAAGGTAGAAGACATAGTTTAGAGAGAGAAATCTTAGATTTGTACATTTTCTCCATCCATTTTACTTGTAATCCCCTGTAAGACTTGTGTAAGCTTCATTTAATGTCTTTAATACCATTTATTACAAGTACATTGCAAGTTTAGTTCTATCTTTTGGATTTCACCATTGTTGTTTTTAAGTTTTTCATCTCAAGCTATTCAAATAGGTATTAAATGCACTATTCTGTAGTTTATGTTTTCTTGCACTTAACGAAGCTCCACTCTTCATTTCTTTACAATGTCTCTTCCCTTTATTTATGTTCTTGAATTAATTATGAGTAGCTAAGTTTTAAGTTGGCTAATCCAAGAGAGAACTCCTCTTGGGTATGCCAAATCAGCTCTTTTTTATTCCTCCTAGTAGTGTACAATGATTTGGTTTGACTAGGTTGAGTGTGGACGTGGTTGTGAGTTTTTGATACATCGTAAACTTGTGACGGGGTATACTTGAATCCTCGCCTCCATTTTAGTCCCTCGCTTCCTACTAATCAATCAAACATCTAGGCACCATTGGTGGAAGGTCTTGAGTTGATTTGGCATTCCCATTGGAATGACCTATTTGGATTAGCCAAAACTTGTTTCCGTTTCATTTTCATCAAGAACACAAATCACCAAAACTCAAACATCAAAGATTTTTACACTTTTTCTTTTTCACCAAAATCACCTTCAACATAATTCCCTTCCTTCCCTAAGGAGATGACCTTGGAATACAAATTTTGAGTAAAACATGATCCTTGAAAGTCTCTCTATGCTTGGAGAGCACTTTTGTTTACACACACACACACACATACATTTCATCCCACACACCCATTTTCACATTTCTTGCATCGAACCTGAGGGAGAGTGACACTCATTCACACACATAAGCCATACACACATTGAGGATTCATGTTCAAAATTAGGAATGTTAGAGAAATAAATCAAGAAATATTGCTCAAACTTTTGATATTTGTAGGAATTAGGAATGCCCTTATTGTTTGAATATGTGTTTTATATTTTGGATATTCATTTTGATAGTTAAATGTAGAAATCCATGCCTGGTGTTTTGAAAGCCTAAAATTTTTAAATCATATTACAATTTTGGAAATGAGCATGAACCTTAAATTGTGGTTCACAAGTGTAGCTCATGTTTTTTGAAAAGTAAAGGTCATAAATAGGGTGTTAGAATGTGTAGGGATTGAAATAAAGTAGAGTGGACGTGGAATTGGGAGGCCAAGGGGTTTTGTGTAAAAAGGCAAAAACTACCAGTAGGTTTGGTTCAAAAACTTCCAGTAGGTTTCACTCCAATGCACAAAACCTACTTGTAGGTTTTCATTGACCTATCGATAGGTTTTGCCCAGAAGGCTAAAAATGGGGTCTTTAAGTCATCTTTTTCGGGGGACTGTTCATTTTCTTCAAAAATTCCAAACACCAAAGCTCTCTCCTCTCCCTCTAATCTCTTCCAAACATCAAGATACCTCACCCAAACCATCAAATCCTCCTTTTCTCTTGTCTAGGGTTGGTTATTAAGTGGAGTTTGCCAAAAAAAATTGTGGACATTCTCATAAACCCTAGGTCTCCAAATTTTCCACCAAATTCCAATTTCTCTTAGGGTTTCTTCAAAACCTTGAAATTTTTTGCTATGACTCAGTTAGGAAAGATCTCCCTCTACACTTTTGAGCCAATTGAGTGGCTCTTGATGTGGGTTTTGAAATTTTTTTGGTAATGGTGTACTGTTGATCTTCATGGCCCGTACCAAGTGCACAGGACTAGGTTCCCTATAATCCGTAGGCACTAGTTCTTGCAAGAGGACCGGGGTGGGCTCAAGTAGAGATAGGGCAGAAAGAAGGAAGAAGGCCCGCAATGATGCTCACAACCAAAGCATTGACTAGAAAAATGTCACATGTGAGTGGCTTGTGGATAGAGTCACTCTTGGGCCAAATAACGAGATGGTGAGGATCATTAAGGGCCACGGGATAGGGATATGGTTTAAGCCTATAAACGGATTCATTTGCCAATGTGTAAGGAATTTTATCAGAGATTGAAGGTGGTGGACGAGGATAGGTTGTACTTATGACAAATGTGAGGAGGAAGACTATTGATGTGACCCCAGATTTGATTGCCACTTTGATGAAGTACCGAGGCTGCCCCCAACACCCCAGTGTATCCACACAACATTCTTGGGGTGAAGACAATCCCAGAGTATATGGGGCTAATGTATGAGGACCCAACCCATGTGATGATGAAGCTCACCCTCCTCTCACGCGTTTAAGATGGGGAAGGCTATGGATGTGACCCTTTTGATTTGGGAGGAGATGAAGGAGTTCGCTCAAGCTAGGAAGCCAAAGGAGATTCTCCCATTCGGTAATTTAGTCACCAAGGTATGCTTTCACAACAAGGTTAAGGGTTGCGTCTTTGAAGTGTTGACTCGCCTTGAGACAGAAGCCATTGGAAAGTCTAGTAGTAGCAAGTAGCCTTGAGTAGGGGTGAGTGAGTCAGAGCCCCAAGACATGTGTCATTAGTTACGGGGCCGTCTGCTTCTGGACCATCCACTTCTGCGCCCCAGTGCGCACAATGTCATAGCGCTAGGATGTTTTGCAGGAGACAGTGCATGGGATTTCGATGATGATGAACAGGATCTTCCAGCATAATTTTTTGGGCGAGTCGATCCTCGGTAGTCATTCACCTCCAACTAATGTACCTTCCACCTCCGTCCCCTCAGCTGTCAATATTTTTGAGGTGGGGGATGATGACGATGATGATGACGATGACAATGAGGAGAAGGAGGGGAGTGAGTATGAGAGTGAGGATGATGATTCTGGGATGATGATGATGGGGATGAGGGTGATGAGTAGAATGTTTGTTTTTGTTGTTTTGTTTCTTTTGATTTTAGGATGTGCACTGTTAGGAGTAGAATTGTCGACCTACTAGAAAAGTCCCTAGGATTTTGGGCCATTTTGTTTTTGAATTCTAACTCCTTATATTGAAATTTTGAAAGTGATTAATGAAAAGTACCACAGTTGTTTGTTCTTTCTTGCCCAAGTTCATTTCTTTAATGGCATTGTGATTTTTGCATTTTGATTGTTTGGTGATTTACTTGTGTAAATGGATTGTTGTAGTTTTATACTTTGTGGTTTGAAGATAAATTTTGCTAGGGACTAGCAAAACTTAAGTTGGGGGGTGTGATTAGCATAAAAAATTGCACATCATGTATAAAGTTGCACCCTTTTTATACTTGCTCTTGTGTTGAATATGGGAGGAATTAGAATATTTCTAACAATTAATGAGGTTTTGGTGTGTTTGCTGGCAAAGAGTTAGAAATGGCATGAGTTAAGCCTCCATCGTAGTGCTCAAAGTCAATGGAGATGATGGGGAGGCTTGACGATGACTTAGGAGGTGAAAAGACCAAGATTTAGGCAAAACAAGTAAAAACCTACCGGTAAGTTTGCTCATAAAACTCCTAGTAGGTTTTTTGTACTGGAGTTGGATCTACCGCAAAAGTTACAGAAGGTTTTGGCTACTAGAGTAAAATCTACTGGTAGGTTTGGCCATCGACTTACCGATAGGTTTTACTGAAAACGCCTGAAGCCTACAACTCAGATTGCAACTGCTTTGGGGGCCCACCTATGCTTCTCCCACACCTACCCTGACATGTTCTACCTACACCAATGCCATCCTTACACAAAAGCCAGACTTTGGAACATGAGGCATGGGAGAAGAGGAGAGAGATCGGTCAATGATGCAGGGGAGTGCAAGCATGCTTGCACCTTGCTTTTGCAGGTATCCAAACTCTCCCAATCATGGAATTCAGTGAGCACACAGGCCATAGAGCTCCATGGATGAAAATTATAGGGGAGACTTCACATTACAGAGGATAGCTCAACACTTTTAGAGAGAGAAGCTCACAAGGTAGAAGATATAGTTTTAGAGAGAGAAATCTTAAATTTTTGCATTTTCTTCACCCATTTCCATTGTAGTAAGCTATATTTCACTTTTAATCTTCATTTCTTGCATTCTAATCTCTTTTAATACAAGTGTAATCAAGTTTAATCAAATGTTCTTGCACTTCATTATTTTTACTGGGTTTCTCTGCAACTTTTCCATTTTGGTATGAAATGAATTTCTCTTTGTAGTTTGCTTCTTCATAGCATTAATATATGTTCTAAGCTTCATTCTCATCTCATTTTCATTTGCATTTCATCTATATGTCTATCTACATTATGAATGCTTTTACTTCAACCATGAGTAGCAAAGTTTTTTATTGTTAACCCAAGGGGAACTTCCTCTTGGGTATGCTAAATCAACTCTTCTCTATTCTATCTTGTAGTGTAAAGTGTTTGGTTTGACTAGTTTGAGTGTGGACATGGTTGTGAGCACTTGATACACTGTAGACTTTTCACTGGATATGCTTGATCCTACATTCCACGTTAGTCCCTCACTTCCTTCAAATCAATCAATCAACTAGGCACCATTGGTTGAATGATTTAAGTTGATTTAAAGCTCCCATTGGAATGACCTCTTTGAATTAGCCAACCTTGTTTTTATTGCATTTCTACAACCAATCTTCACTCAACAAAACACTAATTCACAAGATTTTACACTTTTCTATTTTTAAAAAATCACCTTCTCCATGATTCAACCTTCCTTCTCTGAGGAGATGACCTTGGAATACTCAATTCTAAATAAAATATGACTCTCAAAAAGTCTCTCTTCGCTTGGGGACTACTTTTGCACACTGTAAAACCTGGTAAATTTAAAATTTTGTAAACAAGGGCAAAATGGTAATTTTGTCGCTACAGTACGGGTTGAAAATCTGAATTTTTCTAGATCTTGGATGACAAAACAGATCTCACCATTGGATTCTTCTCACAAAATCTAGTTACCACGTCAAATTTCATAGAATTCTGAGATAGTCAGATTTTTTGCATTTTACAAGGCAGTCGAGTCTTGGGTGACCCAAAAAATGGAATTTCTAATGAAATTTAGAAATTTAGAAAATAATTTAAGGCAAATTAAAATAAAATGAATTTGAACTTGAACTGGTGCAAAATTAAATCATTTTGGGACAAAAACGGACTCGAAAAAAAGAGGTTGTGTGGCACAATGTGAGCCAAGTAAATGGAGGGTATAAATAGGGGGAAAAATCAAAATTTTCCCCCGTTCTTCAGCCGATTTAACGTGAGAAAAGAGGAGAGGAAAACAAGAGAAGTTATCCACCTTCTCTCTATGATCTAGGAAGCTACGGAGCTCGAATCCACACGGGGCCAAGAATTAAAGTTGCTCCTCTCATTGAGGGCTTTGCGACCACACCAAAAATGACAGATTGTACCAAAGATCAAAGTACGAGATTTTTGGAAGTTTGGAGTTTGGGCGAGAAGTGGGTTCTAGGGACTTCCTACGGTCGTTCCTTACACTTCAAGAGGTAAGGTTTCTCCTACTTTGGTTCACTTTCTTACCTAGGGTGTATATGGAATGGGCTAAGGGTATGGAATAACCTAGGTCATTGACTATGATTATGAAAATGAGGAAATGGGTATGGAGTTTGGCCTAGACCAATTCCTAGCTAAGTTTGAAATAAGGAATGTACTTGTGTTATTTCCTTGAAATTTGATATTTTGGGCATACTATATGTTTATATTATGCTTTGCTAATGAGGTGGAAATTCTTGTGTGATAACATGAATTGTTGCCTTGAAGGTGTTTTCCAAAATGTCTATGTGTGGATTAAGTTGTTATGACATGATGATGTATAACATGCTTAGAAAATGTGTTGGAAAGAATTGTTAATATGTGCTCACTCATATATTGACATTGAAATAGTTCATGGGATTTATATACTTATGACATGAATTGTCATGGGATATGTGGATATATGGTTAAATTGCTCATTTGGCATCCATTGCATCTTGGCCATACTATAACATTGTATTCATGGGCTTAGGCATGAGTGTGGGTAAGTGTGGTGCATGGTTTAATCAAACACCACATATGGTGGTTGATGGTGGGCTCGGAAAAGTGGAATTGAAGATTCCACTGAGTCGCACGGTTGCATGCATGGAAAAATTAGGTCGGGGTAGCAAGAACAGTTAGACTATTCCTTGGGTGAGAGGCTCGGTGATTGGATATGCACTCCGTTGGTATAAGAACCCAAGAAGTTTGTCGGTGTACACGGAACCGTTGGTGGAAGTCCATAAATTCCGTGTCGGTTGGGTGCCGTTGGTGTAAGTCTATAAATATCCACCCCAAATAAAGACCCGAAAATTTTAAATAGTCATTTAGAGGATTATATAAATGGCGGGAGCTAGAAGGGCTCAGTTTTATATGCATTGACATTTGCATGTGTTGAGGAGCTAGGGAAGGTTCGCGGTTAAAATGCGGGAGTGAATCTCATTTCATTCATGACATGGCATGGTAGGTTCCATGTTAAATTCCAACATGGATTACATATTCTTGCATTGGAATGGATTTTGGTTGTGTGTTGCTGCACAATACATTCCATATGCACTTAGGTTGGGGAGTAGCCCTTGTAGGAAATACTCTACTAGGCGATGGCTCACCCTATACGGGAAATATTTTAGGTACGGGGCATATTCTGGTGGATGATACGCATTCAGAGCCTCGAGGGTGAAGAAAAGTCGGTTTGTGGCTTTTGGAAACAAGTTTTGTAAAAACTTTGGTTAAATGTCGTTTTGACATGTAAATTATGTAAAGGAATGCAATAGAACTTGTATGGTTCATGAATAATGTAGAAAATGTTATTATCCATGTTTGGGATGGATTTGAGAAGGTTTGGGATAAATTGGAAATGAAAAACCGATGAAATATGAAATTCTGGACAAAACCTACCGGTAACAGTCAATAACTACCGGTAGTTAACAGGTAGTACCTATACAATAGGCAATAACTATCAGTAGCTAATAGGTAGTACATGTCCAGTTGGAGGAAGCTACCGGTAGTTAAAACAAACACCTATCGGTAGCTCTTCCAAAAATCTGAAAAGTCTAAAATTATGTTGTTAACCTTTTGAACTTTATTTTCTTAAGTTCTAATGATACAAATGGATATTAAATGAGGTATATTGAGACTCATTGAACCTTAATAGGATTAAATGAATTAAAGGAAATACTGAACCTTGTATGGGATATAATCCGTGATACAGGGATGTGATAAACGTGATGTCGAACGATGCGACAATCACGGGTATTTTTGTGGGTTGACGGATGGTCAACGAGACCCCCGCTTTTAGGGGCGTCACACACACACACACACATTTTCATTCACACACACGTTTTTCTCATTTCTAGCATTGAATCTGATGGAGAGTGACACTCACCTACACATAAGCCATTATGGGGTGTTCAAATTTTTGATTGGCCGCTATTTCATACTCTACCAGACCCTACCCTATTGAATAGGTAGCCGCAAAAACTAGGTAGGAATGCAGAAGAGTTTTTGGTCTTCCGATTAAATCGGGTAGGAATGCAGAATAACCATTAATTTTTGCATTCCTACCCTACCCTACCCGCAAAAAATATATTTAACCTTTTTATATTTTTTTTAGTAATTATAAGAGTATTTGTGTGGTATAATTTATATTATAAATGTTGTGGATGTTTCAGTTGCGAAAGCATGGACTAGTTGTTTGTGTATGTTACATGATTTGTGGTGAACTGGTGATCTATTGAAACAGTTATGATTTTAATGTGTTTTATATGGTTTAAACTTAAAATAATTGTTATTGTATTTGTGTAATAATTATGATAAATTGATGTTCATACTTTCTTATGTTTTATTATAACTGTTGTCGTAGTTATTTTAGGCTTTAGTGTTATTGATTTATTATGTTGTTAAATTTGTGCATGTTATTTAATTGAATTGTTAAAATGATCTAAAAATTAAAGCTACAAAAGTGTTTACCCGACTTCCTACTCGATTAATCGGGTAGGGAGTCAGGTAGAAATACCACACTTGATCGGGTAGGGTAGGCTAAGAAAAAATTCTTCCACAAAGTATGGGTAGGAAGACGAAAAACTATATTTCCTACCCATAGGGTAAGATGAACACCCCTAGCCATATACACATTGAGGGTTCGTGTTTGGAGATTAGGGTGAACGCAAATCAAGCATTCCTCTACCTTTAAGATAGTCGAGCCCTTGGGGGTAGAAGTGGATGGCCTAGAGGTGGAAGGTGGTGGCATTGCGGGGAAAAGCTCTCCTGAGAAAGCCCTCTTGAAGATCCTAGTGACTATTAGGGTTAGTAGCTGCATAGTCCCGTTGAAGTCGTTCAACTGTCCCTCTATCGCATTAAGGCGCTGGTAGATCGTCCAAAGTGGGTGGCACAGAGGTAAAAGGTCCCGCTGTAGATGGCTCAGCTCTCGGTGGACGCGCTCTCTATTCAGTCCGTGTCGACCCTCCTGTCAAGGCCAACCTATTCATTTTGCTAGACTTGCCTATAGCTCCAAACTTTGGTGGGAGGGTCACATTAGTGGGGCTGCCATTGACTTTGTTATGGAGGCAGATCTTCATGACAAGGTGGGCATAAGGGAGATTCGGCTTCGGCTTACTAGCCTGGGTGTACTCCTTCATCACCTCCCAAAATATGAACCGATATCCATCCTCTTGTCCATTATGAAAGCATGGAGAAGGGCTAGCTTCTCTTCCCCCAGAGTCTTCTCCGCTCTTTGAGGTAGTAAATTGTAATGTAGAACCTTGTTCATTACCTCGTAAGAGTGCTTGAGTGCCCCAACTTGGATTTTTGTCTTAAACTGCACCAGGTCATCATACATCAAGCTTGCATATTCCTGAAGTGATTTTCGCCCTTAGGCATTGTGAGGATAGATCGTGGTGTTGGGAGGTGGTCTCTAGTAATGCAATGCATCTGCAATGACTCCCGGTGTGATCTCCATCACTTTCCCTATCGCATTGGTTTTCAATAAAAATACATACTCATCCACCACCTTCAGCTTTTGGTAGAAGTCCCTACACATGGGAAGAACAAACCTCCCATGGGCTCGAATTAGACATCGATGCCATAACCTTCTATCACTCAGACAACTTCATTGCTTGGCCCTAGGGTGGGCCTATCTACATGTCGTTCGCACGTCACATTTTTATCCTCTATGCTCTTCATGTGAGCATCATTTTTTTGCTTTTTTCGTCGTTCAACTTTATCAAAAATTTTCGTATGCTCACTTCCTCAACTCCACTCCAAGTTTCTTCAACTCCCACACTTTCTAATGACTTATTTACAACCTCAACTCCACAAAAAACCTGACCCATGCTAGTGAACCATAAATGTGTGACCATGCCTAAATTTGTTTATGAAATTGCAATGCGATTTGAGTTTTGATGCTTTCAAAACACATGACATGGAATTCTAAATTCAACAAACAAAATGAACACCCAATATATAAAAAAAATTGAAATAAAAAAGGCATTTCTATTCCTTTCTCATAGCTAAAGTTTGAGCAATATTTTCCTATCCTAAAAGCACAGGGTTGCCTGACAATATTTTTCAAACACCCGAACTAAGCACATATGAGTTTCATCATGGTTTTAAATGTTATTCTAGAGTATATACGTACATATTTGTTTTCAAACTTGTGTGTGTTTGTGAAATGCACATGTAATTTTAGCATTTACTCAATGGAATTCACATTCACTTAGCTATCCAAATTCAACTTTGATGCAAAACTCACCAAGGGTTTCTCTAAAAAATGAATAGTTCTGTGATTGTCCTGGCATTCTCTCCGTGTTTATATGTGAGATAGAATCTTGTGCACAAACCAAAATGCTCACATATAGTCCAAAAATGATGTGCATGCATAACAATTGAAACGAACGTGGCATAGTCTCATGAATAGAATGTTAGGGCACTAGATAGCAAAACCAACTTTTTTTCTTTTTCATTTGAAGTATGCCCTCACCATACTTTCTCTAGATCATTTAGGGTTTCAAGGGTTATAATGAGGCCTTGGTGCGATACTTTGGCTGAGTGAAATGAAGGGTAGAGGGAGACAAAAAGGGTTATTCTGAGGGTATGACCTTCATTATCAAAAATTTCCTTTTTGTGGAATTTTCAGCCTTACCCTTCTCTTCACTTTTTGATTCTTTTTCTTCTTCTTTCTTCAACATTTTTATTTTCCTTTCTTTTCCTTTTCAACCCTCTTTTTTTCTTGGATTTTTTTTTTCGTTTTCATTCAAAATTTTACTTCAACACCTTTCCTTTTCTTTATGATCAATCACAGGCAATCTTAGAACAACCAAGGTGTGGTAATTTTAATCATTTTGCACTAGCTTGGTTAATCATGTGACATGGAAAAGAATCTTCAAATAAGACTCAATCACGACACTAAGGCAAAATTTTTCACAAGAAAAAAGAAGGCTAAGGCTCAAAACAATTCAAAGATGGCCTAAGATCATCTCTAGATAAGCATGAGGAGACATATTATCATTTCAAGACAAAGTCAATCACCTATCCACATGCACTCTAACCAAAGCGAGCATAATGAGATTGTTGAAAAGATTTTGAATTTAAAAAAATGTTCCTTTGAGTAAATGTAATTCCCCTCCAACAAAGATTGACACTAAAGCTCACATGGGTACTTCATCTCCACTATGCATGTCAAGCTCTAAAATGTGAATCCAATCCTTAAATTGCTAAAATTACATATTCATGTTGCACTACGGTTGAATTCTAAAGAAAAACACATATGTGATACTCCGACATATGATAAACTTCTATGATGTGCTCATATATTCAAAGTTCAAAGCGAAGATCTAACTATCACTAAACCCATAACACTTTGAATAGGGGAATATGGTTCAACATTCAGATATTTTTCACTAAAAAATTTAAACATTTTCACATATTTTTCAACTATTCTATACAAAAAATTGGTAGAATATGTGAATGGTGCATTTCACCACAAAATAGTATTTTCAACAAAAATTTGGTGTATCATACAAATGGTGCCCTCACCCCCTAACTTGAACTATGCATTGTCCTCAATGCAACAAAAAGATATGGAATGCAATGATGGACTTAAAATAAAATGAGAAGGGTAAAGAGAACACCTCACAACGAGCTTTGAAAAAAACATCACTATCTACAAATGTGAAGAAAGAACACTATGCACAGATAAAAGAAAGTAAACAATTAAATTTACAAAGTAAAGAATAAAGGAAAGCGACTGTACACTAAAATCTAATTAAACAGTTATTTCTCAACAAGGTCCAGATAGATCGGATCCACCAACTCCTCTTCCACAGTTTGAATCTCAAAACTCTTGAAGAATGGTTTAAACCTTTGGCAATTGACCTTGAATGTTTTACCATATTTGGGGTTTCCTATGTCCACGGCTTCATTAGGGCAGGCCACCTTGACAAGATAGGGGTCATCCCAATGTGATCAAAGTTTTTCTTGAAAATAGAGATGGGAGAATTATAGAAGAGAACTTTTTGGCCGGGCTCAAATTTCTTTCTCAAAATGGATTTTTCATGAAAAATCTTTGCTCTTTCTTTGAGAATTTTTGAGCTCTCATATGCATCTCTACGAATTTCTTCCAATTCATTCAACTCCAACTTCCTATGTTCTCCGGCTATTTTCAAATTGAAATTCAAGGTTTTTATGTCCCAATATGCCTTGTGCTCCATCTCTACTAGCAAATGAAAAGTCTTGTTGTAGACTAGCCGATAGGGAGACATACCTAAGATGATCTTATAAGCAGTGCAGTAAGCCCACAAGGCATTGGTCAATCTACGTGACCAATCCTTTTGATATGAGTCAACCGTTTTCTCCAGTATGTTCTTTATCTCCTTATTTGCCCTCTCTTTATCTGTGGTGATAAGCAGTGGACACCTTGTGTGTCATGCCATATTTATGCATCAAAGAAGCAAATGGTCCATTGCAAAAAATGAGACCCACCATCACTTATCATTGCATAAGGTATCTCAAACATTGAAAATATATTTTCTTTTAAAAACTTAACCATGACTCGATGGTCATTGGTCTTGGCTGGGATAGCCTCTACCCACTTGGACACGAAGTCCATTGCCAATAGGATAAAAAGGTTGCCAAAGGACATAGACCCATGAAATCGATGCCCCAACAATCAAATATTTCAATGACAAATAGAAGGGAGAAGGGCATCATGTTTCTATGGGTCATATTTCCCAACCTTTGACACCTATCACATTCTTTGCAAAATGAAGCATAGTCTTTAATCAATGAAGGCCAATAAAAACAGCGTCGTAAAACCTTAATTGAAATTTTCTTGGAAGAGAAGTGTCCACCATATGCCTCCAAATGGCAGAAGGAAAGGACATCCCATTGTTCATTTTCTGGTATGCATCTCCTCATGACTTGATCGGGCCAGTGTCTCAATTTAGAGTCCTACTTAGAAAACAAATACTTCAAAGAAGAGTGATCAGCGTAGACTATAATAGGCAAACCAATGATTTATGACCTAAATTTGTCCAATGCAAACACTACAGCTATCAACTCTTTTTCAATGGCAGTGTAAGTCATTTGTGCTTAAATTAGAGTTTTGCTAGCATAGTATATTACATATGGCCTTTTGTCTTCCCTTTGACCTAGCATCGCACCAATCGCACAATCACTCGCATTGCATATGAGCTCAAATGTTAGTTCTCACTTGGGTGGTCGCATGACTGGAGGTGCAGTAAGCATTCTTTTGAGTTTTTTAAAAGATTCCACACAAAGGGAACATCCTTTGCTAGCAAATTAGCCAAGGGTCTTGCCAATGCACTAAAATCCTTAATGAATCAACGATAAAAACCTACATGGCCAAGAAACGACCTGATATCTTTGACGACCATGGGAGTGGGTAGGTTGGAAATTGTTTCCACCTTGGATTTGTCGACTTCAATCCCTTTGTAGACACAATGTGTCCAAGCACAGTCCCTTGTGTTACCCTGCAGTGGCACTTCTCCCAATTTAGTACCAAATTCTTCTCTTCACATCTCTCTAAAACTCTCTCCATGTTTCAAGCAACCATTAAATGAGTCCCCAAACACTGAAAATTCATCCATGAACACCTCCATATTCTTCTCTACCATGTCATTGAAAATCCCCATTAGACATCTTTGAAAAGTTCCTGGGCCATTGTACAAACCAAATGGCATTCGGCGATGGGCAAAAGTACCAAAGGGGTACGTGAATGTGGTATTCTCTTAATCCTCCAAGGCTTTCTCTATTTGGTTGTAGCCGGAGTAGCCATCCAAAAACAATAGAAAAGATGCATGGCTACCTTCTCCAACACTTGATAGAGGAATGGCAAGGAAAATTGATCCTTTCTTGTGCATGAGTTGAGTTTTCAATAATCGATGCAAACTCTTCAATCGGTGACCACCCTTGTTAGAATCAATTCATTCTCCTCATTTTCTACCACAGTGACTCCTAACTTCTTTGGTAATACTTGCGTGGGGATAACCCATTTACTGTTGGCAATTACAAAAATAATGCCCACGTTAAGTAGCTTGAGCACTTCATCTCTTACCACATCCTTCATGATAGGATTTAATCTTCGTTTGGTTGTCATAATGGTTTGGAGTCTTCTTCTAAATAGATTATGTCAATGCAAATAAGGGGGCTGATTCCTTTGATATCAGCTATGGTCCAACTGATAGCTCCTTTATGCCTCCTAAAAACTTGCAACAACTCCTCCTCTTGCCTTGGCTCCAAAGAAGAGCTTATCACCCTTGAAATTGTCTTGTGCTCTCCTAGAAATGCATACTTGAGTGTAGATGGCAATGGCTTCAACTCCAAGATGGTTGTTTGCACAGTTGATGGAAAAATCTTTTTCTCTTATGGTGGAAGTTTTTCAAATGTTGGGGTCCAATTCCCTACCCCTTACACACTTTTCGACTCCTTATCTTCAATAAACTCTTCCTTCCACCAACTTGGAATTGCAATGTAACTCCATGTGATCCTCCACCAAAGTGTCAATCCAATTGACCTGATGAACTTCCTCATCATCACCCGATTGCTTACAAAGATTGAACACATTGAGATCTATCATTATATTTCCAAAGGCAAACTTCATTAGAGCATTCCTGCAATTTATCACAACATTAAAAGTAGCAAGGAAAGGCCTACCTAATATAATAGGAATCTGTGAACTATGATTAGCAATAGGGTGAGTGTCAAGTACAATAAAGTGAACAGAAAAATAGAAATTGTCCACTTGGACTAAAACATCCTCAACTACTCCCCTTGGTGTTTTCACACTTTGATCCGCTAATTGAAGAGTGATTGGGGTTGGCTTCAACTCCTCAAGTTGTAATTGTTGATACACCAAAAAGGGTAGGAGGTTGACACTTGTTCTCAAGTCTAGTAACGCTTGCTCCACATGGAAATTCTCGATGGTTATGGCAATGGTCGGGCAGCCGGGGTCCTTGGTGGTGTGTTGGTCCTCAAAATGGAACTCACTTGTTCGATGAGGAATGCCTTCTTGTGCATATTCAATTTTCTCTTCACAGTGTACAAGTCTTTCAAGATCTTTGCACATGAAGGTATTTGCTTGATGGCATCAAGGAGAGGAATGTTTATCTTTACCTGCTTAAACATTTCAATAATATCCAAATAGTTAGCAACTATAGTCAATGACTTCAAACATTGGAAAAAAGGAGTCGGGATAGGACAATCATGCACATTCAAATTAACAATATTTTACCTTTCAAGTGTTTCACCCTCCTTAGAGCTACCTTAGTCCTTTTTTCATTTTCCAATGTGGCTTTGGGTAAGACTTTAGGCAAAATGGTTTTATCTATTTGCTTGACACTCCTATGGGTGGTGATCATCTTGAGTTGCTCACAATTCTCTTTGGTAGCATCGGATGATTCAATCATATGTTGACCCCTTAGATTTTCTTGGGGTTGAGCAGAAAATTTTCCTTTCTCTTGTTGGGACGACCTATGGAATTGGTCAACTTAGTGATTTAAGTCTGAATGTCATTAAACGTGGTGGTAGTTTGATTGTTGATTGTGTTTTGGCTTTGAATGAATTGATGCTGACATCCTCCAAATTTCTGTTCTGAGAAGGTTGGTAAGTGGGCGGGTTAGGTGGTCCTTGTTGACCAAACCCTTGTTGAGGTGGGTTTTGTGAAAACCCTTGTGAATTGGACCATGGGTATTGGGAGCTAAAAGAGGGACCATGACCATAGTATGATTGGTTTTGCTTGGTTGGAATGGGAGGTGACAATGAGCTAGACACATGAGGAATAGGGCTGCCATTCTTCCAACTAAAGTTTAGGTGGTTGCTCCATCCTGGATTGTATGTGTTGGAGTGTGGAGAGAATGATTGCCTACTTTGGTTGAGAGTATTCACTTGCTCATGATATACCTCTTTAGTGTCACAATGTTGGGCACTCCAAAATAGAATGCTCAACACTCTCACGTATAGAGCAAAATTCCTCAGCCTTTGTGATGTTAGACATCTCATGCCTCCTATTCACCTCTACACTCTCCACCTTGTGGGAAAATTTTGTTATTCTAGCAAGCAAGTCTTCTTGGTCACACAAGTTATACATCCTCCCTCCACTTGGTTGACTAATCGAAGAGGACCTTGGCACATCGGTGGGATCCATGATATCCCAAGATTGGACATTTTCTACCAATCTGTTAAAGTACTCAAGGGCCTCATCGGGATCCTTACTTAGAAACTCTCTATTGTACATCATGTCGATGAATTGTTGATAGCCCGGTATAACTCCTTGATAGAAGAAACTGACCAATTGCCATGGTTCGAATCCATGATGTGGAATGGAGTGTAACAAGTCCTTGTATCTATCCCAACATCAACAAAACTACTCATTTGGTTTTTCTGAAAATTTTTAAATTTGTTTCTGAAGAGCAATGATCTTGGCATCGGAAATTTTTGTTTAAATTTTGAAAAGCATTTATGCCCAAGAACTTATTGATCGAGATTTCAACGAGTTCAACCATGTTTTATCTTTGTCTATGAGGGAGAAGGGAAATAATTTTGTACGTGCCATATCTTCCATGACATGATTTGTAATGAATGTTCCAACAATTTGCTCAAATTCCATAATGTGTAGATAAGGATTTTCTCGTTCCACTCGATGGAATTGAGAAAGTAATTGCAACATGTCCAGTTTAACAAGGAAACCATGCGCTTGAATGAGTAGAAGTATACATGAAGGGGTGGTGCTTCGAGTTGGTTGGAGATAATCCCTCATTGACTTCACTAGAGGTCTATAGAGAGATTATTTTCTTCATTTCTTAGAGGGTGAATTGCATTCGGGGGTTTGGCACTTGGGGTTTTGAATTCCCTTACCCCTCAGAATATTGGAACCATCATCCCCGAAATTGTCTCCAGCATCCTTAGGTGGGTCTTGGCCTACATTCATATTTGGTCCTAGGGCACATCTCACAAGTCTATTTTGATCGTTATGTCCCCACATACAAAATACTAATTACAATTGAAAGAAAGAATATGCACAAATATGTACAAAGGAGAAACGTAACTCGACCCATGATAAGAATCATGGGACTTACCTTCATTGTCCCCAAATCACCATTGAATTCGACTATTAGCCTTCCTCGGCAACAACATCAAAAATAATTGATCGATTTTCCCTAATCACCTAACATGAGCCCGAATTATGTGTATATGACTTATACGAGTTAGTGAGTGTCACTCTCCCTCGGGTTCGAGGCAATAAATGGGAAAAATCATTTGTGTGAACAAAAATGGGTGTGTGAGTGAAAAAGTGCTCCCCAAGTGTAGAGAGGCTTGCAATGTTGTGTTTTACTTGGAATGTGTATTCCAAGGTCATCTCCTCAGGGAAGGCAAGGTCAAATTACTTCGAACAATGATTTGTAAAGAAATGAAAATTGGAAAATTTTGTGAATTGTGTTTTGGTAAAAATACAAGAAAGCAAGGCTGGCAATCCATAGAGGTCATTCCAATGGGAATGTCAAATCGCCTCAATTCTTTCAACCAATGGTGTCTTGATGTTTGTTTGATTCGTAGAAAGTGAGAGACTAATGTAGTTGTGTTGGACAAAAGCATACCCAGTGACCAATCTACGGTGTATCAAGAGCTCACAACCACATCCGCACTCAACCTAATCAAACCAAACACTTTACATTACAAGGAAGAATGAAAGAGTCGATTTCACATACCCAATAGGAAATTCCCATTGGATTAGCCAACTAAAAGTTTAGCTACTCATAATAAAGGCAAGAACAAATATAATGTAAAGAAACATGATAGTGAAATGGAACATGAAACTTGTATTGATGCATGGAAATATTTAAACTACAAGAGTAAAGTCATTCATACCCAATTACAAAACTTGAAAAGAAAAATACACAAATGTAGAAAATGGAAATACAAAACACTTGACTAAGCTTGATTACAACTTGAATAAAACAGTTGAGTAAAAGAGGGAAAGATTACAAGTAAAATAAATCTTACTACAATGAAAATGGTGAAGAAAATGTGAAAACCTAACTTTCTCTCTCTAAAACTTCATCTTCTACCTTCAAGATTCTCTCTCTAAAGAATGTAAAACTAAATAATGGTGTAAGACTTCTAAAATTCATCCATATCCTCCTACTTAGCATGTGTGAATTGACTTCCAATGAGTGGAGAGGGGTTGGATACTTCAACAAGCAAAAACAAGCCAAACATGCTCCTCCCATGCTTTCCCAACTGCCTATCTTCTCTCTCTTGCTTCCACCCTTCTCTCTCACTTGAAATCTAACTTTAGCGGTTAGTAGAGCATCATGGGGTGTCAAATATATCAAGGTATGGTTTGGATGACAAGATGTGGGGCCCCAGAGTAGGTGGATTCATGTGAGCAGCTGTCTGGCAAATCTTGGCAAAACCTACTGGCTAAACGTAAGAAAACTTATTGGTAGGTTTTTTGCCTGTAAGATTTTCTACCAATAGGGTTTTGCATGGCTAAGTTAGAAGATGGATTTTGTCGCTTTCGATGATGAGGATGATATTTAGGATGTCCCTTTTATTTTGTTTCTTTTGATTTCAGGTTTCACAGTTAGGGTTAGTTTTGTAGGCCTAGTAGAAGTACTAGGATTTTGGGCCCTTTTACTTTTTTTCGAAACTCTAACACATTGTATTGAATTTTTGTGAATGATTAATGAAAAATACCACAATTGTTTCATTTTATAATTGCCCAAGTCCATTTCTTTAATTGCAATGTGATTTTTCCATTTTGAGTGTTTGAATATTCACTGGTATGAATAGATTATGTCGTAGTTTTATATCTAGTGGTTTGAAATGAAGTTTGCTAGGTACTAGCAAAGTTCAAGTTAGGGGTGTGATTAGCGCAAACTATTGCATATATTGTTTGTGGTTATTGATTAGTAGTTAAAATTAGCATATCACTATGCCTTTTTAAGACTAATTGTACTTTGATGGAGTTTAAATGATGACATTTCAAGTGCTAAAGTGAACAAGGGCTCAAGGGCAACAAATATCAAACTTGAATGTAACACCAGCATATTGGGGGACAAAATTGGAAAAGTTTGGAACAAAGCAAAAATGTTTGAACGTTAACTCAAAATTGAACGTTCCCTTGAATTATTTGAAGATCATAATGTTGAGACATGGTGTGTTGCAGTTAAGAAGAAAAATATTGAGGTACTTGAGTACCACGTTCGAACATCCAACACGTTTGAACATTCTCCTCCACTATTGAGGACCAGGTTAATGAGTGCAAGGGCAGTAGTTCAAGACGTATGGAAGTAGATCTCCAGAAGAACACAGGCCACTTGAGTGGGGAATTCACACTGCATCTCCACGTTCGAACGCACATCAAGCAAAGACAGTAACAACATTCGAACGCCAGACAATGTTCAAACGTTGTCCCAAGACAGGCTGCAGAGTGGATGGCTTTCAGTAAGACTTTCAGGCCCGACAATATTCTTTCATACCCGTTTGTTCCCTCCTCTTTGCTTGTAAATACTTCCCTTGTGGGAGCTTCAAGAGGAGAGTTGGATTGAAACTAGACCAACATTTTCTTAGATTGTTATAGAATTAATCTTAGACTTAGGCTTTCAATTACTTGCAAAAAGGAAGGCATATCACCTTTAGGTTAAAGTGGAAACCCTCCAAACATGACTAGCTTTCTTCTACTTTCATTAATTGTCTTTCACTTCCATTACTTGAGCTTCCTTCTTCCCTTAGAGGTGTGAAACTCTTTCACTTTTCTAGAGCTTTACCAAAGTTGTGAGGGGTTAAATGTGATTCACTCATTCTTTGTCCAAGATTGGCTCCTCACTTATTGTGCTTTACCTTGTAATTCCTCTACTTGGAGGACTGAGCATCACTCACTTTTCTAGCATTATAAAAGCCATGAATAGTGAATATTTTCTCATTCACTCTTTAGTAAGAGGTGGTGGACATGTACAAATTATCTAGAAGTTATTTTTGTGCATTTTATTTATGCTTAAATGCTTTATATTTCACTTGCTTATTTAATGATTGATTGCATCTAGTAAAGCTAAGGTACTTTGTATAACCGTGAGTACTTTCTATAACATAGATGACTCTTGTATACAAAGACTCATTGGTTCAAGGCAAGTACACCGACTAGATCTTCATGACTACCTTTTAATCTTCACCATTATTGAAGTTCATTTAAAGGATGGAATATTAATGTCATGGTTGGATGCCTTGTAGAAACACTTGCTTGTTTATAGATGGGTTAAGTCTCGGCACGGACAATGCTTGTAAACTTCTAGAAAGGAATCAAAACCATGCGTTTAATTATCACAATCTACCTTTATCTTCCGATTAATTTTCTATTGACACAGGAGTTAATTGAGTTACCAAGCACAAGTATAATAAACTAGATGATTAACTACATGTTCAGATCCTTGAGCTAAAGGGTGACTATTTATATTTGAATTTATCTTATATTTTGTGAAGAAGAACTTCTTGGAAAGAATGATATCTTTGGCCCAAGAAAATCTCTAAAAATCATCACTATAAATCTCAAAGGTCACAATCACATGATCAATGTCATTGCTTACTTAAAAACACCAACAATAGTTCCCTGTGGATTCGACTCCGAACTTAATCAGATTGTTACTACAACTTGACCGGCTGCACTTGGGTGTACACATATCAGATCAAACCAAGTTTATGGTGCCATTGCCTAGGAATTGTAAACGGTGTTTTAAGGTTATAGGTAAGAAGACCTTCCTTTTTGTATATACTCTTTCTTTGATTTACTGTGTATAAATTTTTTTTTTTATGTCTGAGGACGACCCTCACTTTCAAAATTTGTTGGATCTGTGAATCAGTCTGAACCATCTTCACCTAGATTAGTAGCAAAACCTTTTGATAATAATATGGCAAATAATGAGAGACAAGGAGAAGTTCCTATGACAGAGGGGAGGTGCCTAACATTTGAACATTGCAGGATTACCTACATCCCACAAAAAATAGTGTCCCCTCCTGTTTTATCTTTCCTGCAAATGCGCCCCTCTTTACTGGGCTAGAATCAGAATACCCATATCTACACATAAAATATTTTGAGGAAGTATGTGGAACATTTCAAGACAATTATGAGCTGGCCAAGTTGAAACTTTTTCCTTTTTCTTTAAGGGACAAAGCTAAAAAATGGCTAAATTCTTTAAAAGCCCTTTTAATACCTGACTGGTAGGCATTACAAAATAAATTTTTTAGAAAGTTCTTTCCTCTACACAGCACCAATGCACTCAAAAGGCAAATCATGAATTTTTTGGTTAAAGAAAGAGAGACCTTTTACCAAAGTTGGGAGAGATTCAAGGATCTTCTCCAGTCCTGCCAACACCATGCTTTTGAGAATTAGACTTTGGTATGATTTTTCTATGACTCCTTGCCCACTAGACTACGTCAGTTTGTCTAAATGATGGCTAAGGAGAGTTCATGGGAAAGAGTCCGGAGGAGGCATAAAAATTTTTGACACCATATTTGGCAGTTCTTAGATGTGGGACTCAGCCTCTCCTACCACTGTTGAAGTCAAACCACTACTTCCTAAGGGGGTAAGTATGTCTTGAGAGGTGATGATGACATAAAAGCAAAAATGACTACCATGTCTCGAAAGCTGAAAGCTCTAGAGATGAAAAAGGTGCATAAAGTTAATGTTGGCCCTCCCATAGAACAAGTGTGTGGGATTTGTGAACTGACTGAACACCCTACTGAGGAGTGTCCTACCATTTCAACATTCAAAGAGGTCTTGTTGAAACAAGCAAATGCAATTTCTAACTTCAACAAGCCTTAATCCAACCCCTACTCTGAAACATACAATCCAGGACGGCAGAATCACCCGAACTTCAGTTGAAGGAACACATAACCAACTCCCATGAATCCATAAAATTCACAACCACCACTTCAAGGACCTCCTACATATCAACCATACCAACCACCACACAAGAGAAGCCTTGAAGATACACTGAACCAGTTCATGCAAACCCAAATGAACTATAATACTCATTCCACATAGGCCTTCATCGATTTCAAGGCACAGACCACCCAATATTTCGAGGATATCAAAATTCACATCCAAAAATTGACTCAATCCATGAGCACACACGAGAAGGGCAAGTTTCTTGCCCAACCAAAATCACCACGAGGCCAATTTCAGGTGGGAAATCCTTCAATCATGGAAACCCCACAGAACGAAGCCCAAGTTGTTACTACACTAAGAAGTGGCAAGGTGATTGACAAGACCATTACAGACATACTAATTCCCAAGCCAAAAATTGAGTCATTCTTAGTCAATGCACCAGTAGAGCCTGAACTTGTGATTGAGGAAGAGCCTAAGCCTATTATTGAACAAGAACCAGAACCTTTAAAAGAAAAGGAACCTTTGTGTCCTATTTTGCTCCTTTTCCTCATAGACTCAAAATTATATAGAAGTTGAATAACCAACCAGAAATTTATGAGCTTTTCAAGCAAGTAAAGATCAACATCCCACTTTTGGATGCAATCAATTAGGTTCCATCTTATGCTAAGTTTCTAAAAGACTTGTGCACAGTCAAGAGAAGCCAAAATGTCCAAAAAAGATCCTTCTTAATAGTGCCTTGCTTCAACACAAAACCCCTCCAAAATACAAAGACCCTGGGTGTCCAACTGTGTCATGTGTCATTGAAAACTTTAGAATAGAACAAACTCTACTCGATCTTGAGGCAAGTGTCAATCTGCTTCCTTTCTCTATTTACCAGCAGTTGGGTCTGGGTGAACTCAAACCCACCAGTGTTACACTCCAGTTGGCAGACAGGTCTATTAAAATCCCAAGAGGCATTGTTGAAGATGTACTTGTCCAAGTGGACAATTTTGTCTTTCTCGTTGACTTCATTGTTCTAGATACTCAGCCAGCAATGCATTCAGAGAACCAAATTCCCATTATCCTTGGTCGACCATTCCTAGCAACCTCCAATACATTAATCAATTACAAGAATGGAGTCATGAAATTGAATTTTGGGAATATGAATCTTGAGCTGAATATTTTCAATATTTCTAAACATCCTGGAGAGGACAAAGAAGAGAGAGAAATAAATTTCATTGAGTCGTTGGTTCAAGAACATCTGAATAACACATTCTGTGAAAACCCTACTGAATCTTCTCTGCCAAAATCTATCACATCTAAGACAATAGATGTTGATCCAAACCCAAATAATGTCTTACTCATGTTGATAAGACATGGGCACCCAAATTTGAAGAAATTTCACCAAGTGGCACAAAGCCACTCTTATCAAGTGTCAGGCCACCAAAGCCTGAACTAAAACCTCTCCCATCTAATATCAAATATGCATTTTTAGGAGAAGACGAGTCATACCCAGTGGTAATTTCATCTAAGCTCACGGACTTGCAAGATTCGAAACTAATTAAAGTTATTAAAAGCCATATAAGCACCATTGGGTGGACCATCGCTGACTTGAAAGGTATAAACTCATTAATCTGCAATCATACTGTATACCTTGAAGAGGATTCAAAACCCTCTCGTCAGATGCAACAACGGCTGAACCCTCACATGAAGGAAGTGGTGAGAATAGAGGTACTCGAGCTTTTAGATGCAAAGATAATCTTTTCCATCTCTAACAGCAAATGGGTTAGTCTGACCCAAGTTGTACCCAAAAATTATGGGGTCATAGTGGTAAAAAATAATGCCAATGAACTAGTACCAACTCGAGTCGTCACATGATGGCAAATGTGCATAGACTATCAAAAGCTCAATTTGATGACTAAAAAAGACTATTTTCCTCTTCCATTTCTTGACCAAGTCTTAAAGAGAATTGCATGCCATGAATTTTACTGTTTCCTAGATGGATATTGCAGGTACAATCAAATTGAGATAGCACTAGATGATCAGGAGAAAACAACGTTCACATTCCCCTTTGGCACCTTTGCATTCAAAAGGATGTCATTTTGGCTTTGTAACACTCCTGCAACATTCCAAAGATGCATGATGAGCTTGTTCAATGACATGGTGGAAAAAATTTTTGAATTATTCATGGATGACTTCTTTGTATATGGTGACACATTCGATTTATGTTTGGCCAACCTAGAGAAGGTATTGGTAAGATGTAAGGAAGTCAATCTAGTACTCAATTGGGAGAAGTGTCATTTCATAGTAACACAATGCATTGTCTTAGGTCATGTTGTGTCGTCTGAGGACATGAAAGTTGACAAGGCAAAAATAGATCTGATTAGAAATTTGCCCGCTCCCAAGACTATAAAGGATGTCTAATCATTCCTAGGACATGTCGGGTTTTACAAGAGATTCATAAAAGGCTTTAGTACCATAGCTAAACCCATGTGTCATCTCTTGAGTCAGGACATAATTTTTGTGTGGAGTGAAGCTTGCCAGAAAGCTTTTGAAAAGCTTAAAGGTATGTTAATTTCTGCCTCAATAATGCAACCCCTAACTAGACTCTGCCATTTGAACTAATGTGTGATGCAAGTGATTATACTATTGGTGCTGTGTTGGGACAAAAAAAAAGATAAGAAACCACATATGTTCTACTATGCAAGCAAAACTTTGAATGATGCTCAAATGAATTATTCAACGACTGAAAAAAATTGCTGGCTATAGTTTTGCTTTGGAGAAAATTCATTCTTATCTTGTTGGTTCTTCTGTTACTGTGTTCACTGACCATGCAGTGTTAAATTTTCTTCTCACAAAAAAGGATGCCAAGTCAAGGCTCTTAGATGGATACTTTTACTTCAAGAGTTTGATCTGATCATTAAAGACAAGAAAGGTGCTGAGAATATGGTGGCAGATCATCTGTCCAGCTTAATGTATGAGTTTTATTAGGATGAATTGCCAATCAATGAGAATTTCTCTTATGAACAACTGTTCACGATTGATGAGACACCATGGTACGCTGATATTTCTAACTTACTTACTCCTGACACGCTCTCTCCTTCCTTTACCATGATGGACAAAAAAAATTTCTGAGGTAGGTTCGTAACTTCTTTTGGGAGGATCCATATGTGTTTAAGTACTATAAGGATCAAATTATAAGGCATTGCATCCTTGATCATGAAAGCAGACAGGTAATATCATTTTGTCATTCTGAAGCATGTGGTGGTCATTTCTCATCAAGAAAAACCATTGCATGAATCTTACAGTGTGGATTTTATTAGCCCACGCTTTTCAAAGATGTCCATACCTTTTGCTTGGCATGTGATAGATGCCAAAGGTTGAAAAGCATTTCTAAAAGAAACATGATGCCCTTAAACCCCATTCTAGTTATTGAATTGTTTACTGTTGGGACATCGATTTTATGGGACAATTTCCCCCTTCCTTTGGCTTTCTATACATTTTGGTAGTTGTAGACTATGTGTCCAAATGGGTTGATGCAATTCCATGCTGAAATAATGATCAACAAACGATGATCAAATTTTTAAAAGAAAATATTTTGTCCCGGTTTGGAATTCTAAAATCAATCATAAGTGATAGGGGTGCACATTTTTGCAATCATCCTTTCTAGAATTTGATGAAAAAATACTTGATTTTTCACCAAATTGCAACCCCTTATCATCCACAGCCTAGTGGATAGGACGAATTAACTAATCGAGAGATCAAATTAATTTTAGAAAAAATGATAAATTCAAACCACAAAGATTGGTCATCAAGACTATCGGATGCACTCTAGGCGTATCGTACTACTTTTAAAATAATTTTGGCATGTCTCCTTATCGATTAGTCTATGGCAACCTGTGTCACGTACCTGTGGAATTGGAACATAGGGCATACTGGACCATTAAAGTAATGAATTTTGACTTGACAAGGTTTGACTCTAAAGAAAATTACAGATTAATAAATTGGAGCAACTGAGAAATGAGACATATGACAATGCAAAATTTGCAAAGGAAAGGATGTAAATCTTTCATGACAAAAATATAATAAGGAAATCCTTTGTCCATTCCAAAAAAGTCCTGTTGTTTAATTCAAGGCTCCGCCTTTTCCTGGTAAGTTGATGTCAAGGTGGACAGGGCCTTACATCGTCAAAAGAGTGTTTGAACATGGAGCAATAGAAGTGGAAAACCCATCAAATGGTAATATCTTTACTGTCAATGGTCAGCGGTTGAATCCATTTTTGGAGGATTTTGTTAAAAATGCGAAAACCATTCTTGTAATGGATTCAGAATATTCCTTCGAGATTCGTGCCTACCGACAGAAAAAGGGGTTGGGTTAGGCAAATTCGACCAAATCTTACCCATGAAAACGCCTTTATAAGGCTCCCACCCTCTTTCATCGTTTTTCCACCCGTCGTTGTCCCTTTTCCTTTTTCTTTTTCTTCTTCTACTTCTTCTTTGTTGTTAGCTATTTTATGCAACACGAACTAGCCCCTAGTAGCCCTATGAACACATACTCCACAGACACAATCCTCTGCTTCATGCTTTGCATTTTGATTTTATGTTTGTTTATGGGTGTTCTACTTCTCTTCACACTCATGAACAAGGCTTACTAGCCTACCTAGAACCTAGATCTGCGTAAAGATGATTAATTAGTGTATTTTGCTTGCAGATTCGGTAGATGAACAGATCACTACCTTTCAACCTCATGTCTAAACTCCATATACCGGTAAATTCGAAACATTGGGGACAATGTTCAGTTTAGGTTTCAGTGAGAACTATAGTTCATATTTTGTGCCGTTATTTTTTTTTGTTTTTGTTTTATTGTTGTTATTGATGTTTCTAACCATATTGTGTACCTTGCCTCGTATCTTGTATAAATTGATGATCATGTATGTGAGTTAGCTTCAATTGTCTTTGTGACTGGCAGACGTTAAAAATCAGATAATGAGTCTTAAAGTTTAGAAAGCATGGATGTCAAAATTTTTTGTTTTAGTCTGGGAGTTCTACGCACTTTTTCATCTGATGTGAATGTTTTGATCATGAGAAAAGCAAGATTGGTAAGAAAAAATGAGATTCGAGAAGAGCAAGCAAAACCCTTGTGTGGCAGAAGCTCTTTTGCTAAACGCCATCGTGCCAAAAGGCTTGGTGCCTATAAACAGTGTGGTAGAGTCTTTCACGAGAAAAGATATAATCAGTGTTCTGAACCAATTTCCAGCCACGCACTCAATCGATTAGACTGGATAGTGAATGTGCTGAGTAAGGATTATCCTGAGACGCCATACTATTTCGGTACTCTGCTTAATCGGTTTGTGAGACAGAAAATTGGGAGAGTCACTAGTTGTTCAAATGACACAGAGACGGAGGAAGACTCGGATTAGATTACTTTTTTTCAAAAACGTGAAAAATTGTGTTTCTATTAGGATAAAAGCCAAGGGTCCAATTTTTGTAAAAAGTGTAAAAATCCTTTTTGTACAAACTCTTTTAACTGAAATAAAAATATGGGCCAAGTAAGGAATATCCCAAAATACCAACCTAAAGCGTGGTTAGGGACTTATCCCGAGACGACATGAATTTTTAGATCAAAATTTGTGTGTATACCTTTCCATTATTGTGTACATAAATTTGCATAGAAATTTTTATTTTGCTTTGACGTTCGAATGCCAGGTTACGTTCGAATGTAACTTGCTCACAGTACTTTGGACTTTGATGAAAACACAAGAAGTACTGGGACCTCCAAGCATTCGAATGCCTAGAGGACGTTTGAACCAAAAGTTCACGTTCAAACATTAAATCCACGTTCGAACGAAAGTTGCTCACAGTACTTTTGCCTCTAACGGAACTCAAAAGTACTGGAGCTCATCATGTTCGAATGATCTATTTAAAATCTTTCTACACACGTTCGAACGTCACTAACGTTCAACGTCAATTCTCAGGCTATAAAAGCCTAGTTCGTCTTCCCCAGTTCAAAATCACCCAAAACTCCCAAAAAAAACCCAAATCCTATAGTGAATTTTCAATACCCAAGCCTCAAAACACCGTTCATTCTCCATTTCTACCTAAAATCAACCATCCCAAAGCCATTCCCACATCAAAAATCATCATTCTCACAAAAAAAAAAATCAAACCTTTCAAAGCCCTAACCACCTCAAATTCGAACACCATGCCTCCAAGAGTGAAATTCCTTGCCAGGCACAATCTAGTCAGTCAAGACCCCAACATGGTAGAAGAAGTCATTGAAGAGAGGGAGGGGAGCCCACTGTGGAAAGATATGACTAAACCCGCTTCCCCAACACACTCAAAACATACAGGTATAAGAACTTTTATCAAAATCAAGCCATAGTTTGTGAATGGGATGTGATAGAGAATGATTTTGTTGAGTTGGAAATTCTTGAAGACATGGAGAGGAGGGGGTGGATGTTATACTTGAGAAACGACGAAGAAGCCGTGATTGACTTGGTGCAAGAATTCTACTCCAACGTCGAGATCATCAATAGGGCAATCAAGACGTATGTGAGTTGGGCCCATATTGATGTATATGAGCAGTACATCTGGGAGTTAAGACAAGGAGGTACCAAGGCCGATCTACCCCCCAAGGAAGAACGTGGCAATGAACGTTGTGGGGGTAGCTAAAGAGGTTGGCCACTTTCTCATGGGTTGGGAGGAGATTTTTTGACAAGAGGAATTGACTAATAAGTACAAAATGCTGAATTTAATTACGGTTTTGAACTTCGCCCCAATCAGACAAAAGAACAAAATCCTCCCCGAGATGGCCTGGTTTCTATACGCAATTGGGAAGGGCCAAAGCATAGACCTCCCCTCCCTGATTTTGGCAGAGATGAAGAAGGGATGTGATGTGAAGAGAAACTCACTCCCTTTTGGCACCCTGGTGACTAAGATATACACAGACCATGGGATTAGGGTCCGGCTGGAGATGACAATACAGAGACCGATGGGGACACTTAATAAGGCCTCATTCCGACGAAGCCAAGGCCACAGTGGAGCCCCGATGGCTAGACAGGAGGTGCCCCTACCCGAGGCGTCAATGAGGTGCAGGATAAGCTACATGAGGAAGATGAGAGAGAGTTGATGCTAAGAGAGAGCATGCACAGACTCAGGAGGATGCAGGACTCAATACCAGCACCCGACGCTTACTTCGAGAGATCATGCTTAGTATTGAAGCTAAGCAGGATGAGATTCTTCACCTTTTGAGGGGTGGAGCTGGTGCATCTTGTGGAGAGTGAGAGAGAGATTTATTTTCTTGAGTGTAGTTGTGTGTGTGTTTGTTTCTTCCTTTGTGCATTTCTTCATAGTTTAACTTTTCTTGCATTAATTTAAGTTCCAATTTTCATTTCTTCACAATTTCTATTTACTTTATGTAAGATTTTGTATTAAATATGAGTAGCTAAGCTTTAAGTTGGCTAATCTAAGGGAGAATTCCTCTTGGATATGCTAAATCAACTCTTTTTAATTCCTCCACGTAGTGTACGACAGTTTGGTTTGACTAGATTGAGTGTGGACGTGGTTGTGAGTTCTTGATAAACCGTAGACTTGTCACAAGGTATGCTTGAATCCTTGCCTCCATTTTAGTTTCTCGCTTCCTACGAATCAATCGAACATCTAGGCACTGACTTGATCCAAAATGAATACACCCAAGTGCAGGCGGTCAAGATGTAGTAATAATCCAGTTGAGTCCGGAGTAAAATCCACAGGGAACTGTGATTAGTGTTTTGAAGTAAGCAGTGACAGAAATCGAGTAACTGGAAACCTTAAGAGTTTGAAGTTGTGGGATTTCCTGAATAGAACATAAGATTCTTTCCAAGAGTTTTCTAGATAAAATATAAGATAAATTCAAATGTGAAATAGTCACTCTTTAGCTTGAGGATCAGAATATGTAAGTAATCATCTGGTTTGTTATACGTGTGCCTTATAACTCAATTAACTCCCGTGTCAATAGCAAGTTAATCAAAAGATAAAGATGGACTGTGTGAATTAAGCACATGGTTTCGATGCCTTCCTATAAGTTTACAAGAATTGCCTGTGCCGAGACTCAACCCACCTACAAACAAGCAAGTGTTTCTACAAGGCATCCAACAATGACATTAATGTTCTATTCTTTAAATAAAGCACAATAATGGTGAAGATTGAAATGTTGTCATAAAGATCTAGTCGAGGCACTTGCCTTGAACCAACAGGTCTTTACATGCAAGAGTCATCCGTGACATAGAAAGAACTCATGGTTATACAAAGTACCTTAACTTTGTTAGATGCATTCAATCATTTAATAGTGAAATATAAAGCATTAAAGCATAAAGAAAATACACAAATATAACTTCTAGATAATCAATACATGTTTATCACCTCTTACTAAAGAGTGAATGAGGAACTACTCACTCTTAATGGCTTGGGTAAAGCTAGAAAAATGAGCGATACTCATCCCTCCAAGTAAAGGAATTTCAAAATGAAAGTAAAATAAACAAGGAGCCAATCTTCAATGAAGAATGAGTGAATCACGTTCCACCCATCACGGTTTTGGTAAAGCTCTAGAAAAGTGGAAGAGTTTCACTCCTCTACAAAAAAAAGGAAGCTCAAGAAATGGAAGTGAAATAAAAGAACAACACAAGTAAAAGAAAGCTAGTCACATTTGGAGGGTTGCTTCCTCAACCAAAATATAAACTATCTCCCTTGATACAAGTAAATATAAATCTAGCTATATGAGTGGGAGTCTAAGCCTCCATCTAGCTCTTGACTAGTGCTTGGTGTAGTCTAAGCCTTACAAACCAAGTTCTAGTCTTCTACAAGAACCTCCTCGTTTGAAGCTCCCATAATGGGAGTATTTATAGGCAAGGAGAAGGAGGGGGGCGGTGAAAGAATAGTGTATGCTGCCCAAGTCCAAGTGAAAGTCAACCACTCTACAGTCTGTCTGTGGAGGACATTCAAACGTGAGTTGGCATTTGAACTTTGTTTGTGTTTTTGCTTTATGGACATTTGAACGTTGTATGACTTTCGAACGTTTCTTTTGTCTTTTCTTTATGGGCATTCGAACGCTAGATGGGGTTTGACGCTCTCACTCAAGTGGCTCGTGGTCATCTGTGGAAACCTATTTCCACACTCTACGCAGAACTTGGCACTTTGCATTATCGTCTGGTCTTCAATCAATTCAAGTGAACGTTTGAACGTAAGTTGGCGTTCAAGCGTGGTACTCAAGTACTTCAAGGTCTTCCTTCTTGGCTGCAACACACCATATCTCAGCAATCTGGTCTTTTCGTAGTTCAAGTGGACGTTCGAACGTGAGTTGGCGTTTGAACATTCTTGCTTTGTTCCATGCTTCTCCAATTTTGTCCCAAATATGCTGGTGTTATATCCAAGTGTGATTTTTGTTGTTCTTGAGCTCTTGTTCACTTTAGGACCTGAAATATTATCACTTAAACTCCATCAAAGTATAATTAGTCTTAAAAGAGCATAGTAATATGCTAATTTTAACTATTTATCACACCCCCCAACCTAAATATTGCTAGTCTCTAGTAATACAATAACAATAGAATGCAAATCTATTTCTAATGTCTTTTTCGTAGGTCATCCGGTTACATTTAGCATATGCAACAAGTCGTTGAACCACTAGGTTTAACCTAGTGGACGAGTGTTGTCTGATGAGGATTTTCAGTGAAGCTACCCATAAACTTCAGTCGAACAGATTTGTATGTGGGATTGCTGATTAAAGTAAATTAACATCATGGTCGTTGAGATACCTAACCCTCAATTTCGACTTACATTTGCATGCTCCTCGTTAGTAGGTATTTGTTCTATGCAAAAATTAGCATCAGTTACATTGGCATTTGAAATTCCCTGTATAGTAAGAATGGTCATTCTAGAAACAAGAATTGATTCATAACAAGCATTCCACTTTACCACCTCCTATGGTTAACTTTGATTTTACAAACCTCTCTTAAAAGTGCCCTCGGCAAAAATTTGCTCCAGTTATAGTGACTTGTCTCTCAAATAGCATGTGATCAGAAGATGGCTAGTCGAAAAATACAGTTAGAAAAGGAGTGAAGTTTAAGGAAACAAACTAATCATGTTTTGGCATAATCTCATGGAGGAATATTGATGCAAATAAAGAAATACAATTCAACATGCCCCAACTTTTGATTGGCAACACACACATGCATCAAACCTGAGATCAACTAGGACTTTGTATAGGTTGTAACGTGGCCAGAGGTCAGTGGCTAACAAAATAACGTCAATGTTATTGAAAAGCTATCTTTTTATTATGTAGTGTAGCACACCTCTTTCTAGCTTTTCGATCTTTTGCCTAGTAGTGGTATTTCTTTTATTTTTCTCTTTTTTCACTTTCATGGCAATTCTTTGTCTTTCAGTCTCTTTTCTTTTTCGGTTGTTCTCACCAATTTTTTTTTTCTTTTGTTGAATAGTGGATACCATTTTCTTCTCTATTTCTCTTTTTTTCTGTATCATACTAATTTATAAGAGGGTGCAAGAAAATTAGATAGCAAGGTATGTCAAGTACATTTTCTTGTGGCTCGGCTAGCATATAAGTTTTTCGGAAAAAAAAATAATAATTTATTGAAGGCTCAAACATGGCTAACTAGGGATATTCTTTTAAAAGAAATGGCTAAGGCTCAAGGTTAAATCAAAGAAGACCTAAGATCATTTCTCAAGTATGTACACCTATGTGTCGTATGAACAAACTTGTCAATAGATTACTTTAGTTGCATTAATCGAATCAAATTTAATGAGATTATTCAAAGATAGATAGTAAAAAACTTTTTTCAAGTAAACGTTGATCTCCTCTCAAAAAGCAAGGCTCCAAGTTTACCATAGTATTTTTCGTTATCACTACTGATTGTCGGGTTGTTCCGAGGAATGTCAATTATATATCGATTCCATTTTTGAGTCTGATCATCTTGTACCTTAAGAACAACAAATACTACAATTAACAAATACTATAGATAAAAAAAATAAGTATTTAATAGATACTATAGACACAAAATGATTATTCTATGATTTTTTAAATAATAATATATGAAATGTTATAAAATTAATAACTTTTTGTTGACAGGAATATTAAGAAAAACATGACACGTACCAAAAAAAAATAAGACACAAAAATGACACGACATGACTTGACACCTCTACTTTGAATAGATATCTGATATCACATCATGATGTCAAAGCTAAAACACAAATGCTTCACCCACAAATAAGCAGAGCTACAACATGCATTTCAGTACAACTTACTTACATATCAAGTGTGCTCGCATTAATAAACACAATATAAATATACCATCTCCGTTGTCAATGTACTAAATTCATTCATTTGCAATCTATGCCTGCTTTCTTAGAAATGATAGCTAGTAAGGCGGAAGTAATTAGAGATCATGGTTGCTAAGCAGCCTCAGCAAAACCCAGTTGGAGATTGCCATAGTCGAATACGGTGTGATACACCCCCATGAAGACATCTCCAAGGATCCTGCATGCGTAGATATATTTTTTGCGTAAAGATAACATGTAATTATGTATATATCCATGCAAGTGGCCTCGCAGCACACAGGAATATCACACAAATGTTAGTAAAAGGAACATACCACAAAGGACCTCGTGGAGGTGGTACATCCAAAGCCATAAACCCACTGAGGCAGATCGTTGCAATGCCTTCTCCAGTCTTAAGAATATACTGGAAGCAAGCAACCAAGTACAGATTACCAAGTTAGTCCCAAACGATAAAAATCCATGTAAGATCGGTATGTGTATTGAGAGTATAGAGTTACATTGCTTAGTTTAAGGGTAGATGTTCCCATCCTGACAAATTCTTTGGAATTTCTCAAAAGATATTTACCAACTTAACATCAAAATTGTTACCCCACTTCAATCATTCATGCGCCTATCAAGGCTATCTCACATGCAGTCAAACTAACATGGTAATACATATTCATGTGATAGCTACCAAGAAATTGGACCATGGCTCAGATGGCAAAAATTTCTGCTTAGCCTAAGTTCTATGGTTGAATCTTGCACAAAGTAACAAAAGAAATATTGTTAACACCAAAAATGAATAGGAGAAAAGGTAGATACCATACAAAATTCATGCTCCAGGGAAGCAGTCCTCCCCTTTCTAATGTCTAGTATCATGCACAATTTTTTTGGTAACAGGCATTGTCGTTCCATTTGCTGTTTAAACTCATAATTTGTTATTTCCCCAAAAGTTTCCCACTTTTTGACACATTACCAGCTACTTCTCAACAATTTGTGTCATTATTATCTGCTAACTCAAACATTAAATCAGACAAGCTGAGTAACTTCCCAATCTCTAGTTTATCAACATAAATCAGCTGACTCAATATAATTCTTATTCTCTAGGTGATTCACAAAAACTAGTTCCGCATGAGAAGACAGTGAAAGCATTAGATCAAAAGAAATAGTGAAAAAGAAAACCTGTTCTGAAGTGAGGTGGAAAGCTTTATCCCCAATGGTAAAGGTGACATTTGGCATGGATGCAATGCTTTTGCAGTCAATCACGGACTCTCCCATAGGACTTGGTAGGCTCTCACAAAGCTGTTAAACATGATATTTAATCTTCCACTGAAATCAATTGCCATTTTTGGCATCTAAACAGCAGGTATAATTTGGGGGAACATATTACCTGATTCACATAATTTAGAACTGCTTCTTTTGTTCCCTTTTGTTTTAGCTGGTTCTGCATCCATACAACAGCCATTTCACATGCAGTACACATTGGAGTTTCCACAGCAGAAATTTCCTCCTTCCCCTTTTCAACTACTGTTTCGATATAAGAACTGCAAGGAATTACCCACCACTGTCAACTCAAGTATTTAAAGTTAACGAAAGTCAGCTTCAAATGCCTTTGAGCAGCACCTCCTCCCAAAATAAAAAAACAAAAAGGAATAAACTTTTTTATGTAAAATAAAAACAAAAGAAAGGACTTAAAATAAAGGATGAACGAATTTTGGGCAAACGGATTAAGTAGGGTTCAAGCATTTGAAGTAATTATATGAAAATTAGAAAGTCTCCTTCGAACTTATTTGCAGGAAGCTCCAAACTCTGGTGTACGCTGAATCCCAACAGTTAGTTATTCACTCAAAAGGAAATTACAGAACAGTACTCCCAATTTAAGAGGTTTCATGAAAACCCTTCTGCAGCAGTGCTCCACAGGAAACATCAAACACATTTTATTTACAGCAAGAAAGAACACCAAGACATCACGAAACAGTAAGGGCATCCTGACCTCACATACTGAGCTCCATTGTAGATACATAGACCTATTTGTGAGCATACTTTGCCAGGCTGTACCTGCAGACATTGAAGATAAAGATTAAAATCTACTTTCTAAGCTTAAGTTAAATAAACTTACAGAAGGTCAAGAAGAAAAAGAGAAAGGGGAAAACACATACCCCTGATACTAACAGATCCCATATCATCTCCCCATATTGAGTGACAATTTCTTTACATTCCATGCTCACTACTCCTTCTGCCCCGATGGCATGGTTGATTTCAGTGATAACAGTCTGCAATTCATGGACTAATAAGAACATTTATCTAAGGAAATATTGGCTTGTCCAAAAAAACAGGAGCAGAAGCTGATTCACAATTCCTGAGAATCCTTATGAACAGAACCAATTGTAGAAAAGGTAGAATAACCTACAGTTGGACCAGCAAGCAAGGATGTTCCAGAATCCACAATGGCAGCACAACCCCCCTCACAAAAACCTAGCGAAAAGATAAAGCTATAAAAAAACCAAAATAATTTCAAGAATACAGTGTACTTTTCGGACTCGCAGTCCATGAATTAAGATGGATTTAGGATATTGATACTGATATAACGAATAAACACAAAAGATTAAACCTCAAATTAGGGTTCAACCCGAAGAACAGTCTGTGTGCATGTTAATGTGACTAATACCCACATTTTCTGTCAGGAGTGAATATTGAATGATTTGCTGGGAAACAAGGGCTTCCATGTACATCACCAAAACAGAAAAACCAATAACTGCTAGGTTTGAAAAGCTGTGAACATTACCTGTTGAATGGTTCCCAATAAGAAAATCTCCCATGTCAAACTGAACAAGAAAAATGGAAAAAGACATATAAAAGTATAGTTAACGTATTTTTCCAGCAAAAGGAAAAGGTAGAATGGGATGGATTTTTGTTACAAACATTGGATCTTTAATTTTCACTCACCTGCCAGTAACCCTTTTGCGTGACAGGAACGTAGGTATGCTTTCCCTTGAAGTGTTTTGGATCAACACCGCCAAAAACAAGCTCACCTCCCTCTTTTGCCTCCAGATCCCGATTAAGCCAAAATGAGAATACCTCTTCATTTACAAGACCTTGCTCCACCATATTGTACCTGTATTTCCATAATGATTAATACGGAACGTATGATAATGAACTAGTGAGATAGAGATTTTTCAGTCCAAAGACCAATGATTCAAAGAAAAATTCAACAACTAAACCCAAAGCAAATAATACCAGACTGGCACAGCATCCCCAACAGAAATTTCCTGAAACCCAAGCCCAAATATTCCATCAAACTGTGCCAAAACGAATGCAAGACTTCCTTCTCGTGTGGCCTCAATGAAAACCTGTACAAGAAGAGAGTCATGACCATGATTCGAGACACAAGGATAAATAAACCTTAAAGCCAGACAAGAACTCACCTGATCTTTGACTACAAGATCACCAACTTCAACATTATCTTGACTGAAGAAGCCAGAAACAGATCCAGATCCATAATGAATTGAACAGGATTTTCCTGAATCACAGCGCAACAATAATTAGTTGAGGATGAATGTCAAAATAAATTCAACAAACCAAAAGCTCTGTTATTTCCACTTGAAATATTTGTGACTGAAAAGGGACCCTAACAAACTAGCCTATAACTCAACATTTCCAAAAAAAATTTGCTCAATGCCATCCTAGACTCAACATATAATAGTTGAAATCATATAAATCTCAAGAGAATGGAATTTACCATTTTTGGTATATGAACTGGACCGACTTGCCTTGTACTTAGAATGGAACCAGCAAGCGATCTGCATAAAATTTTGATGATTAGGTGATACGAGGACTAGGATCTAGGAAATGTCACAAAGTTAAGATGAAAAACTCACAGAAAAATAACATTTTGATGATGGAACCCAAAGATTGGAACTGCCAGTGTCAAATATGACAGTGAACTTCTGGGGTGGTGAGCCAATACCAATCTCTCCATAGTATTGAGCATCCAAATAATTCTTCAGGGAAACTATGTCCACATCAGAATCACCCAAATTATGGTTCATGCCTTTCGCTTCATTTCCATATTTTCCTTCCATTCTTGCAACTTTGGCGCCCTTAATACTCTGAAGATCCAAAGGCCGTTTCTTCAAACCAATTCTTACTAGCTCATCACAGGATGCCGGATGTAAAGCGGATGCCAGAGCCCATAAACAGAAAGCCAGGAAAAGATAGTAGCGCCCCATGTTCCCTATTTATAGCATGACTAAAAGCTTAGGTGAAGAGTGGATCAATAATATATACAAAAACGCAGCAGTTTAAGAATATCAGAAAGAAATGATGTGGGCCTAGGTTTAAACACATGAGCAGAGGGAGGGTGGGAGCAGGGGAGGGGAAATATAAAATGCCACTTGAAGACTATATATGTTTAAGACAAAGTGTGTGATCCCACCACAATAATCTAGCATTTAACATCCCTTTCTCAGAAAAGCATGAAATATTGTCACATAAAGGCTGAATTGTCCGGGAAAACAAGTTCTTAGATAGCACAAGCTTAGCTGATGAAGTTTGTGAGTGTTGACATCAGAAAATCCTGGTCAAGAACTCGTACCAAATAGCCAGACCAGTCACATACCATTTTCACTCAAAAAACATTTTAAAAAATTTCATGACAACCACAAACCAACCATTACCAAACTCTACAACTCAAATCAACTCAACAAAGATTTTGTCCCAACTATATGAGGTCAGCTACATGAATCCTGTTAATTCAATGTGCTCTATGAAGGGTCACGTTTTCCGATAATCTATGAGCTATTATATCTTTTTTTACTATTTCATTTAAAATAATTTTTGTTCTACCTCTACATCCCGCATTATTATCAATATGTATTAAATCACTCTTCCTCATCGAACACATTACTATGTCTTCTATACATATGTTCAAACCACCTAAATTAATTCTCTTTTAATTTATCTCCTATTTTGTGCTACTTTCACGGTCTCACGAATATAAACGTTCTAATTTTATGTTTTCTTAGTTTATCACACATCCATCTTAACATTCTCATTTCTACAACATAATTTTTTTAGTATTATTTATTAATTGTCGGACATTTTGTACCATAAAGCATTGCTGGTCTAATTGTTCTCTTATAACACGAACACGGATACGACACGACACGGACACACGAATACGACATTTCTCAAAAAAATTGGACACAGACACGGACACATTGGGGACACGCTACAAAAAAATTATATTTTATATATAACATTATATAATTTATTACAAATATAGTGATAATGATATACAATTCATAAAAAAATCAGTATTTTATGATAAGAAAACCTAATGTCTAGTCATCTATGTGAATTTTTAAACTAAAACATCCTCATTATAGTCAATAATCATCAATTTTTTTTGTAGATAATGTGTACCTAATATATACTTTAAATAATTGCTCTCATTTTCTCAATTCCTCATTTTCTCAATCTGGGATTTGTCCAATAAAGTCATGACCAAGGTTACCTGGATCGTGGGTCCGTTGGGTACGTTGTACAGGTACAAGTGCGGAGTAAGTTATTTTTTTGCGGTGCGTAGTGCGGTATAGGTAAGCTTAGCTGGTACGCTATTTTGGGTCACGGTTCGCTTTGAACTATTATTCGAATCGTTTTCATTATTACAAAGAATTATATAAATATATATATTATAAAATACAAATCAAGACCAACAACACATCAACTAATAATCATGTATAATTATCTCAAAAAAAGACAGCATATAAATTTAAAAACTTAAAATTTTAAAAATAACATACTAGAGAGCGATTAAATAGGCTCCTACTTGAAGCTCAAATCAAAATAACAGTCTTAAACATCTAACAAGTCTCAAATAAAAATTACTTAATAATAAGAAAAAATTGGAACACATGAGTTAATTGTCAACTCTTTTCCCTTTATCTTTGGCAGTGTTCCCTCCTCTTGCAAAATTACTAATTTGAGTCTAATGTAATCCAGAATGACGGAGCGGTGACCTGCTAGAACTAGTAGGTAGCTTGTCAATAGAGACGGGCATAGAAGCATGCAAGAATGAAGCTTCCTGATCTTCATCTCTAGCAATGGTAGAACTATCTGTATTGCCATCCTCCAAGGATTTTCATCGCAAATCCTCCAATCTCACACTAGAATCATGACTTTAAAGTCAACCATGTCTCGATCCATTATTTTGAATGTATCTTTAATTGATCCCGTCGTCGGTGAAGGTTGCCGCTTCATCAATGTAAAATTTTTCAGGGATAAAAAAACTCTTATTTTATCTATCTTTTGTACTCTTTCTCGCAATTTTACATATTCAGTCAAATTTTTCATCAACGCTTGACACCGTTTAATTTCTGTTTTTTTTCGGGTGGGCCACCAAAAAAATGGTAATGCATTCGAGTATATGAACTTATAAATTTACTACTGCAATGCTTACATGACCAACTCTTTGATCCCTTTAAATTTTTTCCTTGAGCTGCGCCAATAAGATTGACTTCATTGAATATTGGTTTCAATTTTGCATCAACTTGTAATTGATCTTCCTGTGTACGATTTTTTATAGTTGTCTAGTGTTATCTTCTTCCGTTACTTCAATATGTTCAACTTCTTGTTGATTAGCAAAATCATCCAAATTCTAAATATTAATTCTGAATTGTTCTTCAATCTGAAAAGAATCTTTTTCTTCCCTCCTTTTCCAAAAACTATTTTTTAAGTAATAAGAATTGAAGTATTCGACACAGTAGAGCTATTGAAGGAATAATTGAGGAAGAGGGAGGCAATAGCCGTCGATACAGACTATAGAGGCTGCAGTTGGGATTAAAATATAATTGACATTAAAAAATATTATATATAGGGTTGTAGTTAATGTGTGTGTATGTTTTCTAACCTAATTTTAACTTTTTTATCCAAATTATATTCTCTATTTTTATAAAATAAGTGGGGTATGGTAATTTCACACCACCTAGGTATTAATTAAGAGTCAAGTAAATATTTCCCAAGTCTCCCACTCCCAGACAACAAGAGTTGGTGGCAATTAAGAGAGAGAGAGAGAACGAAGTTCTCGTCTCCTCAACAGTCGTCGACAACGAAATCGAAACAGAGAGAGAGAAACCGTGAGGGCGATGAACCAGAGAACTCAGTTCATCACGAAGAAGAAGCCGAATCGATGCAAAGTAATCGAAGAAGTCAAAGCAAAGAAATTGAAGCAGTGTCAGGTTTGATCCGACTGATAGGACCCAAAATAGGTTACTTTTCACGGGCACTGTTCGTTGCCGAGAAAGAGTCTTAGAATAGACATTGATCTCTTTCTTTCCTACCTCGAAAACATTATCGATTCAACCCTGCAACCCCAAACCAGAGAAGCAAAGAAATCGAACCGAAGAACCAAAAGCAGAGATCCATTGAGTAAGTTACCTACTCTTTACTTTAGCCTATTATAACTTAATCTGTGTAATTTACAATGATTTGGTTTGATATGGGGTTAGGGTTTATATTGGAGATCTGGGTTTTGTTTATTGATTGGATAAACAGTTCGGGTCGGAGATAGTAGTGATCCAGGTCACGAACGACCCACGTTTGGGGTCGTGTGACCCAGATCGCGGTTCATAGGTCTGCTAACGTTTTCTGATAACCCTGGTCACGACGGCAGTGTGTGGTCATGATAATCAAACACAAGAAACGCACAAGGCTAAATTTTTTTTTTTTCCGGAAAGTCACAAGGCCAAATTGGTGGAAGCAGGAAAAAGGATTAGGCTTTTATAACAACTGGGATCATATTTTTAATGGGTTATTTTCTTTTCTTTTCTTTTTTCTTTGTGCCTAAGCGTTTTAGGAGTAAATATTAACCCATCCAAGAAAATATTTGAGCAAAAGCAATAAATATTAGACCAAATCTCACCTACAGTGTGCTGAGAAAAGAATAGTCAGATCTAAACTGGAAATCAAAGAAACCTAATCTTAGCATGATTTAAATATGTGAACACAACAAACACACTCCCTTAACTGGAAATAGAAATGGGTTATAAAGTACTGTTAACAAAAGCAAACACTCAACTAAAAACAGGTAAAATTAAATATGATGCGGAGAAGAGAGCTGATTACTCGAGCTCAACTACATACTTCAAAGAAATCTAGAAGATTAAAACTGAAGAAGATCAAAACCCATAAGTTTATTGACTCATGATGGTCAAACAGGTATGAGCGTGATCAACATAGTTCATGTAAGAAGAATTGATGATCAGGTTGATTATTACCAAGCAGCAAAAAGAATTACCCAACAATAAAAGGACGATATAGATTAGAAGTCAGACCTGGCTGAGAGCTTAGAGCAAGCATAGATGATGCTCAAGTTTGAGAAATTATGTGAGCGCATAAGCAGAACAGTGTAAGACAGAGGGGTTGAATATCCGGCTTTACCAAAACAAGGAATATCCGGGTTTGTCCGCCACCAAATAAATAAATAGCTGAGTGAGAAATGAGGGCGACGGGCAAGTTGGCGCGTATTTAATTACACGGCTAATAAATGAGCCATACACTCTTAGATGCTGAGGAGCGTGACCGTAGCATAAGTTTGTGAGAGTTGCTTTAACAATTCGTGCTCGTTTGTCTAGGCATGATAAATACCTGCTCGCTAAGAAATAACGAAAATACCTGGAAATTTCCACAACAAATTGACAAGGGGTTGCTACTGGCCGATTGCGACATTGTTGTACATGGGGGAACAAAAAAGCAATGGGTGAATTATAATTTCTGAAAGATATTAAAATTTTTATGTTATATTTTTAAAAATTATTTTTTTTATATTATTTCTTCAATTTTTTATAAAATAAAACTTTTTCCTTAATTTTTCGTTATTTATTTTGTCAACATTAATAGAATGATTTTAACAAAATAAACAATATAAACTAATGAAATGATCATGTTATAATATTTTTAATATATTTAAGATATAATATAAAAAATTTAATATTTAAAGATATAAAAAAATAAAGAAAAGTATAGTGTGATAATTTCGAAGTGTATGCTCTACTATTTCGTATTACTATGTTGTCCTTGATCATATTTTGTCCGGCAAAGACAAAAAAGATGATCGGGTGGAGAGATTTTACAAGATACTTTGGTGAGATTAGGTAAGAATCAAATGAGATTCAATAACTTTGAAAAGCTCACCAACAATAAATGTATCATCTTGTCCATATGATAATGAAATAAATTTGGACAAAGAACGTTATTGTCAATTAAAACCCCAGCGCATTGATTGCACCACTTCAATAGGTCCTATAGGTACTTCTTTATCACTAAACCAACATTGGAAAAGGTACATGGATTAAATCAAGAAGGACTATACTCTAATTTGGATTGGTTTTGACTAGCCTAACCCCTCCCCCCCCCCCCCCCCTTCCCTTCCTAGTTTTCTTCTTCTTCTTCTCACACATATATGCGTAGTTGCATGCAAATATTAAAATATTTCGACGTGTTTCAGAAATATAATGAAAAAAAATAAAAAATTTAAGTATTATTTTTTTAAATATTAGTCAAAATATATCAAAATAACTTGAAATATTTTAAAATAATTATTCAAATGCATTGAAATGTTATAAAATATTTTGAAACATTATAGAATATTTCGAAATATAAATTTCAATTTTATTAATTATACTTTTTGTTCTCCTTGAAAAAAAAAATATTTTGGACGTTTTGATCATTTTAAAACGATATTTTAATCCTTAATTACATATACGTATAAATATAATGCACCACACAATCATATACGGAGAGGTAAACACGCACACACCTCGAGTCATTGACGACACGTCAGTGGCACGACCCACAGCCAACCTCTGGTATTGTTAATCAAATGGGTTGAGTTGTCCAAACTATTAAAGCTAACTAAACTAGTTCAGGTTTGACAACATTAGCTAAAACTCAAAGCCTAGGATCCCACGGAAGGCAGAAAGCAAACCTTTAACAAAGCCTAGGATTCCCTTGGAAAGAACTTGAAACCCGTTGGATGCCTAAACCGGTAAAGTCAATCTAAGGCTATTCACCTTAGCCGACGAATAGAAAATAGTAAATTCTATATTATGAGCCGATAAATTGCAAAAGGTCAATTTCTTGACCAACCCTATTTAGTAGAGGGTAATGTTACGATCCAAATTCTATCCAAAAAATGAGCTCAAAAGTTTACTAGAAATGCAAAATATCTCACATATTTTCAATTTTTATGTTATTAATTTTTGAGTCATTTTAACAACTCAATTACCAATTTTTTTGGCTAATTTTACAATTAAGCTATTAAAATATAATATAAAAATATATAAACTAAAACAATAAACTAATAATACTAAAGAAAACCTAATAAATCTAATAATACCATATTGTTTTATACTAAATATATTATTTTTAATAAAATTTAGATATATGTGGGAGTTGGGTAGGAAAGTGATTTTTTTATGGATATTCTGCATTATTATCCACGATTTTGCATAATACTAAAATTTCTTCCATTAGCTGGTTGAAATTTTTGTGAAATCCTAATAATCGGGTAGGGTCAAGTATGAAGGATGTAGAATAGGTCGGGGTAGGCAGAATTCTGAAATAGCCCTAAGTCAATCAATGGTATTGGGCCAAGGGATTCAGAGGAGAGGTCCCAACTTGAATTAAGGAAAAATGGCCCTCCTCGAGGGAGAACTGAATAGCATGGGCGAAAGATCATGATTGTTAACATCAGCCTCGAGTAGGGCTTTGAAAGTTTAGTCTGCTCGAGTAAATCTCCCAATTTATGGCTCAATGTCCATTGAGTTGTGCTTGATTGGAATCTAGAAGGATTTATAAGGCACAAAGTGTTAATGGTCCAGATAAACATATAACATGATGAGACGTATTAATTGGTGGCTTAAGGACTGAAATTATGTGAAGATCTTTGATTGGACACCTTGGAAAAGGGGTTCTGAAGGAAAAGAAAAGCATCATGGTGCACGTGCACTAGGTGCGGCCACTTTCGCGGCCATACTCCTATGGTGGCCTAGTCACAACCCCTAATTCTCAGGTGACCCTCTTACCTTAGGAGAATGCACCCCTTCTTTGGGGATTGAATTGTGGTTGTATTCGAGGAGATATTTTGGACATCATACGAGGTGTCCTAGATCAGTTTATAAGGGTATTACTAGAATTTACCCTAGATATTATGATACTATAAACTGTAACACGGAAAAGGACATTCCTATACATTAAGGATTCATTTGGTTACTGTATTAAAAATGGATGGAATGATTAAAATAATACAATCTAATACAATACATATAGATAAAAGACAAGATTAAATATAGTAGTAGAATAATACGTAATTTTATCTAATGTTTGATAATATATAACTTAAGTGTTGGATTGTAGTTATTTAATCCAATCGATTGTTTGGTTAGAGAATTATTTCATCATATTAATGTTGAATTAATAAAAATACTATAAATTAGTGTTTGTTACATTGATGACAACTTTATTTTATCAATTTGGGGGATATAATGGTAAATGTGCAGAATAATATGTTTAAGTTGGATTATAATACCATCATTCTTTGTAGTATTAAAAGATTCATATAATACAAGTCTATCGTATAAAAAATATACGATAGTTATACGATTAATATACGTTTTTGAAATTAATACAATCTCAACTTTACTTACCAAACAAAGTATTAGACCTGATTAAATAAAAAATAATACAATCCAATATTTAATTCCCTCGTAATTCTTCTACCAAACGTGCCCTAATTGGGAAGTATTAGACATGTCATTTGTTTTCTTTGAAAAATAATTTGGCGAGAAATTTGATTAACAAGTAATAGGCAACATTGCTACGCATGCAGTCAATGTTTTCATTTAGGCTGCTCTATTTGTTTTTATGCGAGAGGGACTAAACTGAGATGTTACAGAAGAGTTAGGACTGCAAATTTGGGTCACCACCAGCCAAGCCATAAATGCTAAAGCATGAAAACTACATTTAAACGCTTTTTTTTTTGCAATTCACATATCTTTTTTCAAAATGTTTGTTCCAAAAGAAATGGCATTTTCAACTTAAAAACGCCATTTAGAATGATATTTTTAGGATACTAGGATCTGGAAAATGAATTGAAAATGCCTTTAGGTTTTCTCTAGGAATAAAAATCTTCCTGGGCATAGGTGTGGTGCTTTACCGCTTTCTCAGGTAAACTGACAAAACTAAGAGATCTATCTCTTCACTGAGAAATTATTGCAATTCTACAAATAGTGTTGCAAATAATAGATGAGGCTACGATATCGTTGCGGTACTGTTCCATATAAGGCCATAGGTTTTAGTTTGGATGTTTGCAACCATAATTGGGAAATATATATATGATAGTACCTCCTATGTGGGGCCATAGATTACAGTTTGCATAGTTTGAAACTATTGGTTGAAAAATAAAAAAGTAATAAAAAAATAAGACAACTTTATTTATATATCATGTTTTTATTAAATGAAAGTATCCATATGATACCGAAAAATTCTTTTTTATAACCATAGTTAGCTCGAGTGAATAGGAATGTAAACCTCACTAAAAAAATTATCGTACCATTTGCTAACATCTTAATAACGTGCATATTAAGTATACTATTTAATAACGTGTATATTAAGATACTAATTAAATAGACTTTAACTTTTTTAAAGAAACTATTATTTTACTTGAAAAATATATTTAAAACTATAATTAAACGGTGCCTAATAATTTGAGCCTTACCAAGGACAACGCTTTTGGGAATTATTTACCTTAGAATTTAGGCAGACCAGATATATTGCGGTGAAAACTTTATCTATACTATTAATTTAAGAAGAGGATGGGGTTTGTTATCCTCTCTGATTAATAGTTAATGCATGGTTACATATAATGGCCAGGGGTAGATTTGCAGTGTGCAATTTTAAAAAGTTTTGGGGCTGTATTGAAATTTTAAAAATTTATAATTTTGTTAGGACTTGCCCGTTGATTCTATTTCATAGAAACAATTTTGTTAGGACTTGCCCGTTGATTTTGTTTCATAGAAACTACTTGTAAAGTGCCCATGTGCAAGGCACGCTAGTTCGAGCCTATTTTTGTGAGACTTGCCAGTTGATTTTGTTTCATAGAAATTACTAGTAAAATGCCCACATGCAAGGCACGCTAGTTCGAGCCTATTTTTGTGAGATTGTGAATTTTGTTTAGACTAATAAATATATTTGGATACAAATTTATTGATTATTTGAACACATTAAACTATACAAAGTTTAAGTATTGACACTAAAGTGTTAGTATAACTAAAACACTTGGCGTGTGAATGTAGATTAAATTTTCAATGTATCATTCTTTTAGTTCAACCCATGACCTCTGGTCCCTATTATAATGCATTTTCACAATAGCAACAAACTTTTACTTAACAACTATAACCAAATATATTATTAACATAATGAAAGATTGACCAACTCCGTCAGAGAAATTTCTAACCTCAAAAGTTAATGGAGGACTTCACAATTGATAGAACAAAATCTAGGTTAGTTGAGCAGTAATTAGAGACTTCAGCTTAATATAATAAGATTAAAAAAAATTAATATGTGCAACAATATACTTTGTCTGCTTGAGATTCCGCACCAGGCATGCATTTAAATCCATCAAAAGAAATAATATGTTTGATCACAATGTTTCTTTGAAATAGACAATAAGCTCACTAGGCAAATGAACAAAAAAGAACAGAGAATGAAATCACAATTGCATAGCTGCAGGGAGGAGGAGGCAATAACAACTCAAATTCACTGGAAGCGATCCATCTCTATTTTAGAGTTGAGGTATATCTAGCTCAAAGATCCACTTAACAACAAATCTCTTGAGGTGCAAAGAATTATGGAGTGTCAATTGACAGTTTATGTACCAATCCTACTAATCGTTCAAAAGAAAGTTGTTGAAGTAAGAGGCCCAAATTATACCAAAAAAAACATACGATTGTTAGCAATCAGCATAATCACTATATGTCAGGCGAAAAAATAAGCTGACATGTTGAAATAATATATTGAAGGGGTAAAATTTAAACGATAGAAATGACATTATACTTAAAATTGTCAGTTGAAATAATGATGAATATTATCAATGGACAAATATTTTTAATACTTAAAATTATCTTGTATAATTATAGAATGTAAGTTGCATTCAGGTTGTACAATAGGTACAAGTCACATGATCCAATCAAAGCTTCTTAAGGAGTTATATCCTAATTTCTAACACGTAGTAATCACTTAAGAAGTATGAAAGAGACAAGTGAATAATCTGATAAGAGTCATAGTCCTCAGAGAATAACAAAATATGGGACATCACCAGCATTAGCAAGTAGATCCATAGTCATCTATAAAAAACACATATGGACATTTGATTACTACGATTAAAGTTCTGTTTTTTCAAATGACCAAAAACGAATAGTACTTTGTCACTAACTTCTAATGCTCACTAACTGGATACCGAGTTCCATAACTTGTCATTCAGATATGTTATTGGTTCATTTCAGGGAAGTTTATCAAATAATATTGATTGGGCCCCCATGGCCACCAACTTGCAACGAATTTAGTAACAAAAGTTGCAAAAAGTTGTAAATGAATAATGTAAATACTTGCATCACCTATAGTATTTGACCATACCATAAAAAGAGAAGTACATTCTTATCTGATTATTTCAACCTCGTAAAATAGAACATAAAAGCAAGTTTGACAAATTAAATCTATCAAGATTAGCTCTCAGAATGTTAAAAATAATTTGATAGTTAGTTTCCATAATTCGTTCACCGGGGATTGTTGTGATTGCAAAAGGAAGCTACAGAAAGTATAGAATTCTAAATGCTTGTTGTCTCGAACTAATTCAGCCACCGTAGTGAGTATCATAAGAGAGTAGAATTTAAATACTGTTATGTGGAGCTTACCTAGTCTCATTACTACTATAGAAAACATTTGATAGTGTTGTGATCTAGTGTCACTACAAGAAAAAAGATTTTTAGTCGCAAGATTTATATTGCAACTAAAAGTATCACCACTAACATTATACTATTAGAGACCACTATAGATATTATAGTAAATTTAGTTAGTGACAATTGTAAGTGTTATACCAAAAAAACAATAATGTGCCACTAATGTTTTACTAAGGAAATCATTTAGTGATGGCAATTAGCCTTTTTTGGGTAAATAAACATGAAGTTGTATTGAAGAATTTGCAATTGTACAAAAAGCATTCCATCCCAAAAGGGATATAGAAATAAAATAGAGATGCGGGGACTGAGACAACATAACCTACAACCACTCCACCAAAAGCAAGGCAGTGGAAATCTGGGGGGAGGCTATTTTGCACTCCCCATAGATTACCTAGCCTGTAAACTACAAACCGAAAAAGACATCATGTGCAAAAAAAATAGTCCGGTAGTTGCCATGAGCAAACCATCTATCTATGAAGAAGGGTGTCCTTGATTTTGATTGAAAGAAGCATGCTTCTCACCATGTTCAATACCATCTTTTGGGCTGTAACTAGATCCTTGTGCTCATTGGTGAAAATTCTATGATTTATTTCTCTCCATATAACATAAACTGTAACAACTAGACATAGTTTCCTAATGAAATTATGTAGCTGCTTGTCTTTCCATTGAGTGGACATAGTCTCAATGCAACTATGCCAATGAGAAGTTTGTCATCACCAATCACACTTGCTGATAACATTCCTTCAAACTCTTTTTGAGTATGAGCATTCAAAGAAAAGATGGGAGTGAGATTCTTGGTCAGCTCTACAAAGAACTCAAGTAATTCCAAGTTTGGGTGTAAAACTATGGATTCTGTCCTTGGTGGCTAGCCTATTCTTTATAGAAAGCCAAAGGATGAAACTAGCCTTGGAAATGCAAAGATTGAACCAAAGAAGGTGGTGCCACGACACCTTTGGTTTCTTACTCATGATTTGATTCCAAGTTGAAGAGGTAGAGAATTTTCCATTAACTTGGGGAAGCCACTCGATCTCATCCTTTATCTCAGATGTTGGGGAGTAATTGGGCATAGTAAAGATGATCTCATCAAGAATTCTGGAGTTCCTTGAATTAACTGAAGGCCACCTCCATTGATTTCCTTGGATAATGTAGGCAACCTTGGCATTCTTAGGGATCCTAGTATCATAAACAACTCTAGGACCCCATTTAAGAAGGAGAGGGCCATTAGGATGCCAGTAATCATACCATAAAAATGCATTCATACCATTCCCAATGATGCGCAGAAGGAAAGGTCTTGCTAATTCCCTAACTTGCAGCATCTTTCTCTAGTCCCATTAATAGACCTAGAGTGGTTTGGCTTTCCATATGCTCCTACCTCTAAGAAGGTGCTTCTTGATCCAGCTAGTTCAAGTGTTATTCTCATCAGAAATTAAGTGCCAAAGATGCTTGAGCGTAAGGGCTTTGTTCCAGGCCCTTAAACTTTTAGTCCTAACCCCCCTTCCTTTATAGGTAAGCAAACCTCAATCCAAGTAACCTTTTCCCCGATTGTTTCCATTTCAATTCTAGACCATAAGAATGATCTTAGTTGTTGGTCAATACCATTGAGAAATTTCTTAGGAAGCATAAGATGACTAGCCCAATAAATCTGAATGCTACAAAACATAGATTTATTAAATTGGAGTCTCCCAGCATATGACAGAGCTCTATTAACCCAAGAATTGATCCTTGGATCTACTTTTTCATGTAAAATAGAGCAATTTTGCAACTTGAGCGTGGTGGTAAAAATAGGGATCCCCAGATGTTTCATTGGTAGACATCCAATGGAAAATCAAAGAACTTAACCATTGTCTGCTGTTGATCTATTTGAACCCCAGAAAGGAGGATATGGCTCTTGGAAGGATTGTCCTTTAAACCAAATAGCAATTGGAATTTGTCCACAGACCTTTTTAGGACTTCAGTTGATTTGGGGTTCCCATGGCATAACATGATTAAATCATCCGCAAAACAAAGATGGTCTAATACGTCTACATCTTGGGAAGTACCCTGCCAATTCACCATTAACATTGATAGAAAACTTGGAGTAGAAATGCAATCTTTAATCCATTTGACCACCATTAACATTGATAAAAAACTTGGAGTAGAATACTGTGTCCAATTCTCCTACACTTAATGAAAGCAGTTTGAGAGGGGTTTATCACATGGGGGAAGCAGAACTTTAAGCCTATTTGTTATTATCTTAGAAATTAACTTATAGAGGGTGTTACAACATGAGATAGGCCTAAAATCTGGGGGATTGGGAACTTTAGGAACAAGAACAATAATAGTAGCATTTAATTCCTTGAGAAACTGACTTGTGGCAAAGAATTCTTTAACAGTAACAACAATGTGTTAACCAATGATTGGCCATGCCTTTTGAAATAAAAGCTCGTTGAAGTTGTTAGGTCCTGGGGCTTTGTTGGGATTGAGAGAGAAGTAGACTACTTTAATTTCTTCCCTAGTAACTTCATTACTAAGGATCTGAGATTGTTCCATTGTTATGGGGCTTTGCAATATGTTCCTCAGAGTAGTAGTTCTGTTAGGATCCTAAGAGTTTCTCCTACCCAATAGGTCTTGGGAAAAACTCACTGCCTCATCTTTAATTTCTTTATCTCCTTCAACAAAAGAACCATCTTGTCTTTCTATTGTAATAATCTTGGAATTGTTTCTTCTACTTGAGATGGATTTGAAAAAGAAAGAGGAGTTCTTGTCTCATGTTGCTAACCATCGGATTCTAGACTTTTGTCTAAAAAATTCACCCTCAATCTTGAAAGCCTCAGAGCATTTTTCCACCAATCCTTTTTCAACTATCCTAAGTGACCAATCAAGGGGGTTGGTAACAATCCTCCTTTGACAAGTTGAAAGTTGCTCTTTTTCCTCAATAGCCTTGAGTGTAACATCACCCATCTTTTCTCTGTTGATTTCTTTGTTTTTTGAACTTAGTTTTCAAGAGCTTAAAGTTAAGGTTGACTTGGAATTGAGTAGTCCCCCTAATATGAGTTTGCCTAATAGTACTAACAATGGAAACAAAAACATCTCTCTCTACAATGAATTTGAAAAACTTAAAAGGGCACTTCTTAGCTCTGGTTTCTTGTCCCATTTTACCCACAATGGGATTATGATCAGAGATTCCAGTAGGAAGGAACTCAGTTTTTTCCATTGGGAATTTTATAATCCAAGCTTCATTTTAGAATCTCAGCTGTATGGATGACACTTTCAAATTCATCCATAGCCAGGGTCCTCCTAGTTAAGCCACCAAGAATTTCTTCAATTGACCAATCACATTAAAATCCCCAAGAATTATTGAGGGAACATTAACATTAGAAAGGTCTCTGAATATAGTTTCCAACAAAATTAACGGTGCATCAATCTAAGTTTTCTATAAAAAGTTATGCTCATTTTACCAAAGGGTGTCAAACTTGACCAATAACTCTCATATTCAAATTTTTTCAATATTTTGTTTCTATAATCCAAATCAATCCAATTATTTCATATCACATTCAACTCAAATAAGGTCGGGGGTCCCTTAAAATGCCAGTTTTCACATAAATAATGTGATGCCCTTAAAATCGGGGGTCCTTTTTCAACCGTTGACCACCCGTCAACCCGCGGAAGTACCCGTGCTTGTCGCATGACTCGACATCATGTCAATCGTATCCCCTTAACCGGGATCATAACCCACACGTATAACCCATGTTCTTTTAATCATTTCATTCAACAGAGGTCCAATGTGCCTCAATATACCTCATTTAATGTCCATTTGTATCATTGGAACTAAAGAAACAAAGCTCAAAAGGTTGGCAAAACAATATTGATTTTCAGATTTTTGGAATAGCTACCGATAGCTTTTTCCTACTGGACAGGTACTACCTGTTAGCTACCGGTAGGTTTTTCCTGCTGAACAGGTACTACCTGTTAGCTACCGGTAAGTTTTGTCAACTATCGATAGGTTTTGTCCAAAATTTTATATTTTATCAGTTTTTTCATTTCCAATTCATCCCAAACCTTCCCAAATCCATTCCAAACATGTATAATGAAGTTTTCTACATTATACACAATGCATACGAGTTCTATTACCACCCATTCCATACATTTCATTGATTTACATGAAATTTCATATCCAAACTAATTTTTTATCAATAATGTTACAAAAATTCAATATTTACACAAAATGTGTTATACAAGCCATAAGTCAGCTCTCTTCATTCTTAAGGTCCCGTGTGAGGGCCTTCTATCGACGTGTACCCTGCACCTGAAATATTTTTGGGTGAGCCAACGCCCAGTAAAGTATTTCCTAGAGAGGCTACTCCCCAACCTAAGTGCATATGCAATGTTCACATGCAACATTTCATAAACAACAATTGTTCCAATCAAGACAAATCAATCTATGTTGGAATTTAGCATGTCATGCCATGATATAAGATGACACCCACTCATGCAACTCAACCTGAGCCCTCACCGGCTCCTTTCTCCCATGCAATGCCATGAGTATTATGACCGGGTTTTCCAACCCCCGCCATTAGCCTCACTCATCCAATGACTATTTTAAAATTTTTCAGGGTCTTTGTAGTGGTGGATGTTTATGGACTCACACGAAGTGTCACCCAACTCACACGGAATTTACGGACTTCAACCGAGGGTTCTGCGTACACCCACACACTTTATGGACTGTACTAAGGAAGTGTGTACCTCATCACTAGGCCTTGCACCTGAGGGATCTTCTAGCCCTTCTTGCTAACCTTGACCCAATTCTTTTTCATACAACCGTGTGACTCAGCCGGATATTCAATCTAACTTTCCCGAGCCCACCCATCATCCACCTATTTGGTGTTTGATATCAATCATGCACATACACACCCACACACATGGCTATGGATGCGATTTCTCCGTGCAAATGCAATGTAATGCCTTATTGTTATTTCAATGTCAATGTCATGCCCACATGAAATGAATGTCATATAAGCAATTTTAAACCATATGTCTACATGTTCCATGGAAATTCATATCATAAGCATATAAATTTCATAAATCATCACCATGTCAATATCTCAATGAACACATATTAATATTTCTTTCTAACACATTTTTCTAAGCATGTTATGCATCATTATGTCATAACAACTCGATTCACACATAGGCATTTGGCAAACACCATCAAAGCATTCATGTTATCACACAAGAATTTTCACCTCATTCACAGAGCATGATATAAAACATATAGCATGCCCACATAGCACCTATTTTCCATAGAATTACACAATAATTGTAACCCATCAATTCCAATGTAGGAATTTTACTTAAATTAGGTCAAATTCACACACCCAATTCACCAATCGTCCAACTACATCAATTTCACAACCATAGACAAGTGATATATATAGTTATCCATCTACCCATTACATATAACACCCTAAGTTGTAAAATAAACCCAAGTATGAAGGAACCTACCTCTTGAAGCATAAGGAACGACTATAGGAAGTCCCTAAAATCCAATTCTAGCCCAAATTCCAAAATTTCAAAAATCCCGTACCTTGATCTTCGGTAAAACCCATCGTTTTTTGTGTGGTCATGTAACCCTTGGCGAGAGGAGCAAATTTAATTCTTGGCCCGTGTGGATTTGAGCTCCGTAGCCTCCTAAATCGTAGAGAGAAGGTGGAGAACTTCTCTTGTTTCCCTTTCCTCTTTTCTCAAGTTAAATCGGCTGAAGAATGGGGGAAAAATATGATTTTTTTCCTATTTATACCCTCCATTTACTTGATTCACATTGTGCCACACAACCTCTTATTCTTAGGTCCGTTTTCGTCCCGAAACGATTAAATTTCGTCCCGGTTCAAGTTCAAATTAATTTTATTTTAATTTATTTTAAAATATTTTCCAAATTTCAAAATTTTATTAGAAATTCAATATTTGAGTCACTTGAGACTCGACCGGTCTCGTAAAATGCAAAAAATCTGACTATATCAAAATTCGATGAAATTTGACGTGGTAACTAGATTTCGCGAGACAAATCCAACGGTGAGGTCCGTTTCATCATCTGAGATCTAAAAAAAATCAAGTTTTCAACCCGTACTGTAGCAGCAAAATTATCATTTTGCCCTTGTTTACAAAAGTTTAAATTTATTGGGTTTTACATTCTTCCTCCCTTAAAAGAATTTCGTCCTCGAAATTCACACACACCTACAAACACTTAACCGCATGCATATGCAACAATGAATTTATATATAAAAATTATAAAACTTGTATCTCCATCCTCGAACAGGAACGGATAGTTGGTACATATAGTGTCCTCACGTTCCTATGTCGCCTTTTCCATGCCTCGGTGTTGCTACAACACCTTCACTAGCCTCATGGTCTTGCCTTGCAAAATCTGCTCTTGGCTATCCATGACACACACCGGTCCCTCCTCGAAGGTCCCATCCGCATCAACAATCATCTCACCCCAATCCACTACATGTGTTGGATCTGGAGTACACTTTCGAAGCATAGAAACATGGAACACCGTGTGAACATCTGATAGATTGGCGGTAACACCAAATGGTAAGCCACTGTACCCACCCTCTCGAGTACCTCGAAAGGCCCGATAAACCTCGGTGATAGCTTCCTTTTTTTATCGAACTTGACCACTCCTCTCTTAGGCATCACCTTCAAGAAGACATGATCACCCACCTCAAACTCCAAAGGTCACCGCCGTTTGTCGGCATAGCTCTTTTGCCGGCTTTGAGCTGTAAGAAGCACTTTCGTATCAAATCCACCTTCTTCGAGGTGTCTCTAATCAAATTCGGATCCGTAGAGGATCTCTCCCACCTCCGTCCAATAGACTGGAGAATGGCAAGACCTCCCATAAAGTGCCTCATAGGATGCCATCTGTATGCTTGCCTAATAACTGTTGTTATAGACAAACTCTACTAAGGGTAAATGCTCTTCTCAGCTACCCTTGAGATCTAGGACGTATGCCCGCAGCATGTCCTCTAATATCTGGATGGTCCTCTCTGACTGACCGTCCGTCTGGGGATGAAATACTATACTCATCGTTAACTGGTCCCCATAGCCCATTGGAAGCTCTCCTAAAAGTGGGCGGTGAACCTAGGATCCCGATTTGATACTATAGATACGAGGCACCCCATGCAACTTGACAATCTCCCGTATGTACAATCTATAGAATTTCTCCAGTCGGGAGGTCATCCACACCACCAAAAAATGCGCCGACTTCGTAAGCCGGTCTACTATCACCCACACCGCGTCATGTCTCTGCGATGTCTGTGGCAAGTGGGTCACAAAGTCCATGGTGATATTCTCTCACTTCCGCTTAGCTACCTCCAAGGGGGAGCAACCCTGTTGGTCTCTAGTGCTCAGCCTTAACCTGTTGACACGTGAGACATCTACTGACAAAGTCACTAACCTGCCTCTTCATCCTACTCCAATAATATTGGCAACAGAGATCATAATAAATCTTCGTGCCACCTGGATGCACTGCAAATCGGGAGCAGTGGAACTCCCTAAGGATCTTTTCTCTCAAATTCGCTAATTGGGGAACCACAACCCTTCCCCTATACTAAAGGCTGTCATTTGAGTGAATGACCCAACCCTCGTCACCGGTACCCATCTACACTCAGTCCTTGATGGATTATAACTCGGGGTCCTGTCTCTGGGACTCAATCACCCTGCTTAGTAGGGAAGGCATAACCATTAAGCTCCCTAAAATGCCCTGAGCCTGATCCCTATAGTGTAGCTCGAACTATCCCACAGTCTCAAGCATCTCCCACTCCCGAAAAGTCATACTAGCTAGGATTCTCCTTGACTTCCGGCTAAGTGTATCAACCACCACGTTTGCCTTACCGGGATGGTAGTGCAAAGTGAAGTCATAATCTTCCAAGTATTCCATCCACCGGCGTCGCCTCATGTTGAGGTTCCACTGTGTAAAATTATATTTTAGACTTTTGTAGTCTGAAAATACCTCAAACTATTCTCCGTATAAGTAGTGGCGCCACATCTTCAAGGCAAAAGACAATGGCTGCCAACTCTATATCATGCGGGGGGTAATTTCGCTAATGATTCTTTAGCTGTCGAGAACCATAAGCCACCACCCTCTCGGACTGCATCAAAACACAATCAAGTCCGTCCTTGGAGGCATCACAATTCAAGGTGTATATCCTTCCTCTCTCCAGAACGATCAAAATAGGAGCTGAAGTAAGCCTCCTCTTCAGTTCTTGGAATGCCTTATCACCTGAATCATCCCACACAAACTTGATCTCCTTCCGGGTTAATCTAGCCATAGGTGTAGCTAGTCGAGAGAAGTCCTCGATGAACCTCCTATAATACCCAGCCAATCCCAAGAAACTGCATATCTCGAAGATTGACTTCGGTCTCTCCCAATTCATGACTGCCTCTACCTTCTCCAAGTCCACGAATACATCTGAAGCCGACACCACGTGTCCCAAAAATTTCACCTCTGTAAACCAAAACTCATGTTTGCTGAATTTGGCGTACAAATGGTAGTCTCTCAAGGTCTTCAGAATGATCCTCAAGTGATCCTCATGCTCCTTCTCAGACTTGGAGTATATCAGGATTTTGTCAACAAAAATCACGACGAATTGATCTAGGTAGGGTTAGAACACCCTATACATGAGATCCATGAATGCTACGGGAGCATTCGTCAGCTTGAAAGGCATGACTGTAAACTTGAAATGTCCATACCTCATTCTGAATGTTGTCTTAGGGATGTCTTCCTCCCTAATCCTCAACTGATGGTAGCTCGTGCGTATATCTATCTTGGAGTAGACTCGCGCTCCCTTCAACTGATCGAACAGATCATCAATCCTCGAAAAAGGGTACCTATTCTTAATGGTAACTTGGTTCAACTGCCGATAATCTATACACAACTGAAGGGTCTTATCCTTCTTCTTGGCAAACAATACCGGAGTGCCCCAAGGTGAAGTGCTTGATCTAATGAAGCCCTTGTCTAACAATTCTTGCAATTGGACCTTGAGTTCTTGCAACTCAGTTGGTGCCATTCTATGTATAGTCATAGAAATAGGAGAATTACTAGGATGTAAGTCAATATTGAAGTCCACATCCCTATGGGGAGGTAATCCCGACAGTTCGTCTAGAAAAACGTCCTCATACTCACAAACAACTCGAGGGAGACCCAATTCCTGTCTCACCTCATCCTCTAAGGTAAGGCTCGCAAGCCATCCCATTAATTGCCCATGCCATCAAGAATCGTACACGACTTGGGGTAAGGCATCATGCTTTTCCCCTTGAATCTTGAAATAAACACCTTCCGGTGTATAAGCAGTGATTCTCTTTCGATCATAATCAATGATGACCCGATGTGCCGCCAACCAATCCATTTCAAGAATAATGTCAAACTTCATCATGTCCATAACCCTAAGGTCCACGATGAGTAGAATCCCTGAGATCTCTAACTCACAGCCCCGATGATGAGTGGGTTTTATACCTACGAATTGAGTACTTTTTGTTTAATAAAATTACAAGTTTTTAATTATTTTATGTTCATTTTTATTTGTTTTGTGTGTTTTGATGTTATTATTGTATGGATGATGATCATTGGAAGGAATCATGATCAATTGAAAAGAAACAAGGTCAATTTGGAGCCAAAAGGGTGAATTTTTAGAAGAGGACAACAAAGGGCATTTTAGCCCTGCAGAGGGGGGCGTGCCTAGGCACCAACATTCTGTCCATGCAGCACTTTCCATTGCCTTTCAAGCGCCTAGGCGTTTGTGTTGGTCTGTGACGCGAATTTTGACTTGTTTTGACCCAAAATTGGACTCTAAAGCTACATATATGCTAGGGTTTGTGTGGGGATGATATATTCTGAATTTTGGGGGATGAAAATATTGGAGAAAAGCCAAGGAATTAGAAGAAAATTGAAGACAAGTATCGAAGGAATCGACACGAAGAAGATTGGACTTGAAGGCCAGAGAAGGATTGAAGATTACAACTAAGTTTTCATTCTTTTCTCTTACTTTTACTTCTTAATTTTCTAAGATGTTGTTTAATATGAGAATGATGTTTTTCAATTATATTAAGAACTAAAGTTTTATTAAAATTGCAACGAAACCTATGTCTAGTTAAATTAATCTACTCTTGTTTCTAGGTCTATTGATCTTATATGAGTTGTTTGTCATTATTTTGTGCTTAATATATGATTATGTGGCCAACAATTAATTTGATAACCTAGATGAAATTAGGAGATAAATTATAGGTTTAGATTGAAATATGATGACATGCATCTAGTTTATTCTTCTTAGGATTGAATTGCTGGGTTTGTGTATAAGATAGGAATATACCTATATGCCGTGTGTAACTTTTATGAGAATTTGAACTTAATAAATCTATTCCAACTTATTTTGCGAAAGAATATAGTAATTTAATTGGGATATATAATTTTATCTAGCTATTGGAAGAGGTTTGATAAATAACTTTGAGTTCTCAGTTAATAACTTGTGTTGATCAATTAACTAGAAAGAGAGTTAGAAAGATTTATACGAAGCATTATGGGAAGTTGTAATCTTAAGTTCTTTTACCCGATAAATTCAACCCTTGATTGTTAAGTTTAGATTTAGTTAAAAATTAGTCATTCCATAGTTTAATTCCAATTATTTAAATAAAAGTGAATTGATACAAAGTTGGTACTTGGATATTATTAGCAATAATTCTCCGTGGGAACAATACTCTACTTATCATTTTATTACTTGTTGATCGTGTATACTTGCACGAAAATTGTCAATACCAAATTCGGATAACAAGTTTTTGGCCCCGTTGCTGGAAAATTATTCTAGTAATTATTTCAATATGAATTTCAATCAATTTGATCTTTGTTTATACTTATTTAATTTTCTGTTTTAATTGTTTTCGCAAGCATTCTTGAATTTTGTATGCAAACAAGATCTATAGGTCAGGAGCTACTATAGTACGAAGACGAAATTGAAAGAAGGCTCTGAAACTTGCGAAAGCATTCTCAAGAAGTAAATAACCAAGAAACCATGGCGGAAGATGAACAAAAATTGCTAAGGGATTATGCTATGCTGCTTGTGACGGAAATACAATCGAGCATTCAAAGACCCGCAATTCAAGCCAACAGTTTCGAGATTAAGCTGTGTACCATCCAAATGATCCAGAATTCAGTGCAGTTTGGGGGTTTGCCTAACGATGATCCAAACCATCATTTGGTAAGTTTTCTGGAGATTTGTGACACGTTCAAGTATAACAGGATTTCTGAAGATGCGATTAGACTCCGACTTTTCCCTTTCACACTTTGTGATAAGGCAAAGAGTTGATTGCATTCATTACCGTCGGGTTCTATTACTACGAGGATAGATTTAGTTCAAAAATTTTTAGCTAAATTTTTTCTACCAGCTAAAGTTGCAAGGATGAGAAACGACATCACATCATTCGCACAATATGATTCTAAGACTTTATATGAAGCTTGGGAGCGATTCAAGGACTTACTCCGAAAATGCCCTCACCATGGTATTCCTAAGTGGTTGCAAGTTCAAACATTCTACAACGGGTTTTTTAGTACTACTCGGACTAGTATCGATGTAGCTGCAAGTGGGGCATTGATGGGAAAAATTTCGATGAAGCTTATGAGTTATTGGAAATGATGGCTACCAACAATTATCAGTGGCCTTCTGCAAGGATCAATCAGCCAAAGGTAGCAGGGATTTATGAATTGGATGCAGTTACTGCATTAGCTGCACATGTTGCTACACTGACAAAGAAGATTGATGCCGTAGGGGTGTAACCTATTCAAAGTGTGGCTGTCATTTATGAATTATGTGTTGGGAACATCCAACTGATCAATGTGCAATTAATCCGGAGTCGGTACAATACATTGGTAACCACAACAGGCAACAATATAACAATAATTTCAACAACTATAACCCTGGTTGGAGGAATCATCTGAGATTTTCATGGAGTAACAATCAAGCCCAACCATCTGCTCCAACACAATCATATCCACTAGCCTTCCAGAATCAAGCTCCACCACAACAGGAAAAGAAGTCAAATTTGGAGGAGCTGTTTTCTAGGTATATTGCACAGAGTGAGACGAGGATGAACAATATAGATGTATCAATTCGAAACCCGAAAAATCAAATGGGTCAGCTTGCTAATACCATTAACAACCGACCTCAAGACACGTTACCTAGTGATACAGAGATCAATCCTAAGAGGGAAGGTAAGGAGCACTGCAATGCTATTACATTACGAAGCGAAAAAGAGTTACCTGAGGTTGTTGGTGGAACTCCAAAACAATCACATGGAGATGATACTGAGGGTAAAAAAATAAAAGATAACAAGAATGTGGAACATGAAAAGAAAGAAGAAGATCCAGTTGCATGTTCTATTAGAGGTAAGCAGAGTCCTATTGTGCCTCTCGTGCCATTTCCACAATGTTTGCAGAAACAAAAATGGGATAAGGAGTTTTCTAAATTCATGGAAGTGTTTTAAGCTCCAAATAAATATCCCTTTCGCAGAAGCAGTGGAGAATATGCCTAACTATGTGAAATTTTTGAAGGAAATTTTGTCAAAGAAGAGAAAACTAGGCGATTTTGAGACAATGACATTTACGGAGGAATGTAGTGCTATTTTTCAAAAGAAGCTACCACCAAAGCTTAAAGATCCGGGTAGCTTTACAATTCCATGCACAATAGGCAGTCAGTTTTTTGAAAAAGCATTGTGTGATTTGAGAGCTAGTATTAATTTGATGTCGCTCTCAGTTTACAAGAAATTGGGGTTGAAAGAAGCAAAGCCTACTAACATCACATTGCAGCTTGCAGATAGATCACTCACTTATCCAAGGGGCATAGTTGAGGACGTTCTAGTTAAAGTGGATAAGTTCATTTTTTCAGCTGATTTCATAGTTTTAGATTGTGAGGAAGATAGAGAAATACCTATTATTCTTGGGTGACCATTCTTAGCAACGGGGAGAACATTTATCGATGTACAAAAAGGTCAGCTAACTATGCGAGTTCAAGATCAAGAGGTTACATTCAATGTATTTTCAGCTATGAAATTTTCAAAGGAACCGGAAGAATGTTTTTGGGTTGATTTGGTAGAAGATTCAGTGAATGGGGTATTAGTAGGAAGTGGTATTTCAGATCCTCTTGAGAACGACAAACTATATAAAGAGGAGGTGTTCCCGCAGGGAGCGGCTGACGTCAAGGAAGCCAATTCGAAGAGAACTTTCAAGGTGAATGGGTGGAGACTGAAGCAATATTAGGGTAATGACATTGATCGTGAAAAAACCTCAATTACCCTTGCCGACCTGGGATGAAATAGGAAGTAATCAGGCTGAAGACTATAAAACAAGCGCCAATTGGGAGGCAACCCAAATTTTAGTTTCTAAGTTTTATTTCATTTTATTTTAATTTAGTTTTTTATAAGAAATATAGTTAGTTAGTTAGTTAGTGCATTTTAATTAGTATGTCAATTGCTTGTAGGTCCCAAGGATTTCTCCATTCTCCAAGGGTAAAGATTACGCTTTGCAACGAAAGTTTCCTAGTCCATCTATGTTTCCCGAATACACTCTCGACTCAGCGGACGATGAAGACGCTGACGATGATGCCACCTAGCAAAGTCTCAGGGAAGTCCTCTGTCTTAATTTTTCTACTTTATACATTGGGGACAATGGTTAGTTTAAGTTTGGGGGTGTTTTAATATTTGCATTTGCATTATTAGGTATGCATTTAGATAGCATGTTTTGCACTTAAATAGCATGTTTTTTTTAGTACGACTTGAGCAATGGGTTGATTGAATTTAATCATGGCCAATGATGAATGAAATTAATTGTCAATTTAAGGGAAATTGATGAACATGTTGAGTCTGTAGTTTGACATAACTAGTTGGTTTTATACTGTTTGTGATCCTTTCATTCATGAGCACATATTCATCTGTTTGGTTAGTTATTATTTAGAGAATTTATTTGGTTAAATGCTTATGGGAGATATCATTGAAACTTTAGAAAACTTATTTAAACATCATTCAGAGCGAATGGAGGTATTCATATAACTTTGGGGGAAATATTGGTTATGATGGGTTAGTTTAAAAGAAAAAGAAAACAAAAAGAGAAAAAGAGTGTTTGAAAATTATTTTGATTTGATCTTTCATGAGTTAGACGGAAAAAAAAACAAGAAAAAGGCATGTGGTGAGTAGAGATGGAGCGTAAAATGCACTCACTCAGAAACACATGTTGAGAACGAGATGGAGCATAAAACGCACTCGTTCAAGAAAAGGCAAGTTCGATTCTTGGAAACCTTTTCCGAACCATTCTGGAAACTCCATTTAGATGCCAAATCATCACCGTCTAGACGCGTCTTCAAGCAAATTCTCTTCAACTTTCACTTACTTCCCCTATTTTAGCTCCAATTTAAATCAAATACCTGCAAAACAACACATTCCATCCATTACTATGATAACATCAAATCTTTGAATAAGTCAGTACATTTATCATTCCTGAATATATAAATGAATAAATTTTTCAATCAAAATAATACATTATGCACTACTAATCAGACCCCCAACCTAGTCCTTGCTAGTCCCTAGTAAAGTGAATAAAAAAAATAACACTGTCTCCAATTTGTAGGATTTATGATTGTATTTAACGCATACAACAAGTCTTTAAACCCTTAAGTTCCCCTAGTGGATGAATATAGTCTTGTGAGGGTTTTCAGAGATGATACCCACAAACATCACCCTGTGATCAAATATTTGAATAATAATTTTATAACATAAATTGCTACAACATTATAAAAATTCTGAGCTGCAAGCCTTTTCATAAGCATTTTGCAAAAAAAAAAATATAGAACTTTATGCTATATAAATTATGCACTTATCATGTCCTCATATACACTCATGTGTAGTGTAAATTAACTATACCAAGTCAATAATTATCCAGTAATCACCTCTACAACTATCAACTATTCGTCTCAATGCCAAATCTCACTAGATAATTCACTCTTAAAAGATTGTCTCAGATTATAGTAACTATTCCCTCAAATATCACATTTGAGAAGAAGATATTCAAATCAAAAAAAAATAATGCTCACTTGTTCCATTCAAAATAATTGTCATCTAAAAGAAAAGGATTTAAAATAGTGTGACACCCCTAAAATCGGGGGTCCTTTATTAACTGTTGACCATCCGTCAACCCGCGAAAATACCTGTGATTGTCACCCAATCCGACATCACTTCAATAGAATCCCTGTTACATGGGATCGTTACTCACATGTATGCCACAGGGGAGTGTATGAACCAAGTAGTCGGGTTTTTCACCCGAGGGAGAATCTATCCCTTCTTGCTATACCCGACACAAGTTTTTTTTTCATGCAACATGCAACTCGGTCGGATCTTTGCTCCAACCTTCCCGAGTTCACTTATCAAGCACCAAGAGTACTGTTTGATTTAAACCATGTACACACATCCACACTCATGCGTAGTGCCCATGAATGCGATGCCAATGTCATACCCAATATGCAATGAATGTCAAATGAGCAATTAGACCACATACCAATATATCCCATGACAATTTATGTCCTAAGCATATAATTACCACAAATCATCATGATGCTAATATATTAACAACATATTATCTCATCCATTCCATTACCATTTTCTCAAGCATGTTATACATCATTCATGTCATAACAAACTTAATTCTCACATAGGAATTTAGCAAAACACCTTCAAGGCAACAATCATGTTATCACACAAAATTGTCCACATAACAAGTTCCACAAAAATTTTATACAAGCAACTTCCCTAAACCAAATTTAACTAGAAGTTGGTCTAAGCCATTTCCATAACAATAGGCAACTGACCTACATTTCTATCAACCTACCCATTACATATGGGCACCCTAGGTTAGAAATAACCAAAGTAGGAGGGAACACTACCTCTTGAAGCGTAAAATGAGTGTAGAACCTGATTCGTGGGTCAAGTTAACAATTTTTCTATGTTTTTTTTGGACTAATTGTGTTTTGATGAAGTTTAAGTAATGACATTTCAGGTCCTAAAGTGAACAAAGGCTCAAGAACAACAAAAATCACACTTGAATGTAACACCAGCACAATAGGGAACAAAATCTCAGAAGGGTGGAACAAAGCAAGAATGTTCAAACGTCAATCCATGTTTGAACGTCATTTGAAAACACTGCCAAGACCAACTACTGAGATATGGTGTGTTGTAGTCAATAAAGGGAAAATGCTAAGGTACTTGAGCACCACGTTCAAACACCAAAACACGTTCGAACGTACTCTGGAATCCTGAAAAGACTACACCACTGGAACCTAGCATGTTGCAGTTAGAAAGAAGAACCAGAAGTATTTGAGTACAACATTCAAACGTCACTCCACGTTCGAACGTTGTCCTGAGTGACTGAGGACCAAGTTGCTGAGTGAAAAGTCAAGGTTGTTCAAGACGTATGGAAGTGACCAAGTTAGTGACCACAAGCCACTTAAGTGGAAGAAATCAGACGCTATTTGCCGTTCGAACGCCCTCAAAGCAAAGACACATACAACGTTTGAACATCTTGCAAGAAAAGACAGACTTAACGTTTGAACATCTTGGAAGAAAAGACAGACTTAACGTTCGAACATAAGATCAAGTTCGAATGTCCCTCTGCAGATTGCCTACAGAATAGTTGATTCCCATGGGCGACAAACACTATTCACTCATCCTCACCTATTTCCTACCCCCTCCCCTCCCTTGCCTATAAATATTCCCTTGTTGGGAGCTTAAAATGCATTCTTCCTCTTGTACAGAAAGGAGGGAGCAATCTTTATTCTTGTAAAGTAAGAGTGTTTTAGTAATCTAGTTCTTGAACATTTCATGTTTGTGCTTTCATTTTCCATTTATATCAACCATGATGGAGGCTTAGACTCCCCTTGTAGTTGAAGTCTTTCATTTACTTATGCTAAGTCTTTACATTCATGTTGTGACAACCATGATGGAGGCTTAGACTCCCCTTGTAGTTGTACTTGCTTTTATTTACAAAGTATCAAGAGAGGTAGTTCATCTTTTAGTTGTGGTGGAAACCCTCCAAAAGCAACTAGCTTTCTTCTACTTTTATTTTTCATGCATTTCACTTCCATTGCTTGAGCATCCTTCTTTCTTAGAAGAGTGAAACTCTTAACTTTTCTAGAGCTTTACCAAAGCCGTGAAGGGTGGAAAGTGATTCACTTATTCTTCATTGAAGAAAAGCTCTTTGTTTAGTTTGCTTTACTTAGTAGCGTCTCTACTTAGAGGGATGAGTATCACTCACTTTTCTAACTTTGTCAAGGCCATGAAAAGTGAGTAGTTCCTCATTCACTCTTTAGTAAGAGGTGACAAATATGTAAAGATTATCCAAAAGTTATATTTGCGCAACTTCTTCAAGCTTTAATGGTTTATACCTTACCTGTTCATTGGGTGATTGAATGTACCTAGCAAAGATTGAGGTCCTTTGTATAACCAGGGCTCCATCTATGATACAGATGACTCTTGCATAGAAAGATCCATTGGTTCAATGCAAGTACCCCGACTAGCTCTTCATGACAACCTTTCAATCCCCACTATCATTGCGCTTTATACAAAAAATGGATCATTTATACCATAGTTGGATGTCTTGTAGAAACACTTGCTTGTTTGTAGATTGGTTAAGTCTCGGCACAGACAATTCTTGTAAACTTTTAGAAAGGCATCAGAATCATGTGCTTCAGTCTCACAGTCCATCTTTATCTTTCGATTAACTTGATGTTGACACGGGAGTTAATTAAGTTATAAAGCACAAACATAACAAAATGGATACTCTATTACATGTCCTGATCCTCAAGCTAAAGAGTGGCTGTTTCATTTTGAGAATCTTATATTTTGTCTAGAAAACTCTTGAAAAGAATCTTCTATTCTATTCAAGGAATCCCCACCACTCCAAACACTTAAAATTTTCAAGTTACTTGGTCTTTATTATTGCTTACTTCAGAAACACCATTCATAGTTCCCTGTGGATTTGACTTCGGACTTCACCGGATTATTACTACAACTTGACCACCTACACTTGGGTGTACATATTTCGGATCAAGTGAAGTTTTTGGCACCGTTGCGGGGGAACCATAAAAGGTGTTTTACGGTGAAAGGTAAAAAGACCTCATTTTTTTTGTATAACTTTGCTTTAATGTATATAAAGTTGTGTTAATTACTTTTATGTCTGAAAATGTCCCTTATTATCAAAATTTGCCAACTGAATCTTTTGGATCTGTGAATCAATCTGAACCACTTTCACCTAGATCAATAGTAGACTCTTGTGAAAGTAAAATGGCAAATGGTGAAAGACAAGAGGAAATTCCTGTAAGGGAAGGGGAAGTACCTAACATTTGAACTCTGAGGGATTACTTGAATCCCACAAGGAATAGTGTCCCCTCTTGTTTTATTTTTCCTGAAGATGCACCCCCCTTTACTGTAAAGACGGGGATAGTTCAGCTACTCCCTCAGTTTCGTGGGCTCGAAACAGAAAACCCTTATATGCATATAAAAGATTTTGAGGAAGTATGTGGAACTTTTCAAGACAATTCTGAACTGGCCAAGATGAAACTTTTCCCTTTTTTCCTAAGGGATAGAGCTAAACAGTGGCTAAATTCTTTAAAAGCTCTTTCAATACCTGACTGGCGGGCATTACAAAATAAATTTTTCAGAAATTTTTTTCCTTTACAACGCACTAATGCATTGAAAAGGCAAATCATGAATTTTTTGGTTAAAGAAGGAGAAACCTTTTACCAAAGTTGGGAGAGATTCAAGGATCTAGTCCAGTCTTGCCCATGCTATGCTTTTGAGAATTGGACCTTGGTAGGATTTTTCTATGACTCCTTGCCTAGTAGACTACGTCAGTTTGTCGAAATGATGGCTCAAGGAGAGTTTATGGGAAAAAGTCCAGAGGAGGCATTCGAATTCTTTGATACTATATTTGACAGTTCTCAGATGTGGGACTATGTCTCTCCGACAATTATTGAAGCCAAACCATCTACTTTCCAAGGGGGTAAGTATGTCTTGAAAGATGATGATGACCTTAGAGCAAAAATGTTCACCCTATCTCGAAAGCTTGAAGCTTTAGAGATGAAAAAGGTTTATCAAGTTGATGATAGCTCTCCCACAAAACAAGTGTGTGGGATCTGTGCGCTATCAGGACACCCTACTAGGGAGTGTCCTACAATTCTAGCATTCAAAGAGGTTCTGTTAGAACAAACAAATGTTGTCTCTAATTTCAAGAAGCCTTACTCCAACCCATACTCTGAAACATACAATCCAGGGTGGCGGAACCACCCAAACTTCAGTTGGAGGAACACACAGCCAACTCCATTGAACCAACAAGGTTCACCCCCACCACCTCAAGGACCTGCCGCATACCAACCATACCAACCACAACAAAAGAGGAACCTTGAGGACACACTAAACCAATTCATGCAAAGCCAAATGAACTACAACCATAGTTCCACTTAGGCTTTCACTGATTTCAAAATCCAGACCACTAAATCTTTTGAGGATCTTAAAAGTCATATCCAAAAGTTAACCCAATCCATGACCACACATGAAAAGGGCAAGTTTCCTGCCCAACCAAAACCACCACAAGGCTAATTTCAGGTGAAAAATCCTTCATCCATGGAAAATCCACAAGGTCAAGCCCAAGTTGTCACTACACTAAGAAATGGCAAGGTGATTGACAAGACCATCCGAGACAAGCTAATTCCAAAGCGAAAATCCATCCCAGTCAACTCACCAATCGAGCCTGAATCGGTTGAGCCTGAACTTGTGAGAGAAGAGGAGCCCGAGCCCATGATTGAACAAGAATCAGAACTATCACAGGAAGAAGAACCCTCATGTTCTATTCCTGCTCCTTTTCCTCATAGACTCAAAACTGTACAGAAGTTGAATAATTAGTCAAAAATTTACGAGCTCTTCAAGCAAGTAAAAATCAACATCCCACTTCTGGATGCAATCAAACAGGTTCCATCTTATGCCAAGTTTCTGAAAGACTTGTGCACAGTCAAGAGAAGCCAGAATGTTCAAAAAAGAGCCTTCTTGACAGAACATGCCAGTGCTTTGCTTCAACACAAAACCCCTCCAAAATACAAAGATCCAAGGTGTCCAACTGTGTCATGTGTCATTAAAAATTTCAGAATGGAACAAGCATTGTTAGACCTTGGAGCAAGTATCAATTTGCTCCCATTCTCTATTTACCAGCAGTTGGGTCTGTGGGAACTCAAACCCACAAGTGTCACACTTTAGTTGGCAGACAAGTCTGTCAAAATTCCTAGGGGTATTTTTCAAGATGTACTTGTTCAAGTGGACAACTTTGTATTCCCTATTGACTTCATTGTCTTAGATACTCAGCCAACATAATATTCAAAGAATTCAATTCCTGTTATTCTTGGTTGACCCTTCCTAGCAACTTTTAATGCACTAATCAACTGTAGGAATGGGTTAATGAAATTAACCTTTGAAAATATGACACTTGAGCTGAATATTTTCAATGTTGCCAAACACCTAGGAGAGGATAGAGAAGAAAGAGAAATAAATTTCATTGAGTCTTTGGTCTAGGATCATCTCAACAACACATTCTGTGAAAATTCCATTGGACTTTCTTTGTCAGAAACCATCACATTTGAAAAAATAGATGATGATCCAAAGAATTTCTCAACTCATGCTGTTAATACATGGGACCCCAAATTCGAGGAACTTTCACCAAGTGGCACAAAGCCACTCTCATCAAGTGACAAGTCACCAAAGCTTGAATTGAAACCTCTCCCATCTGACCTCAAATATGCATTCCTAGGAAAGGACGAGTCATTCCCAGTTGTAATTTCATCTAAGCTCACAAACTTGCAAGATTCTAAACTGATTGAAGTTCTTAAAAGTCACAAAAGCACCATTGGGTGGATCATCACTGACTTGAAAGGTATAAGCCCGTTAATTTGCAGTCATGCCATATACCTTAAAGAGTACTCAAAACCCTCTCGTCAAATGCAGCGATGACTGAACCCTCACATGAAGGAAGTTGTAAAGGTAGAGGTGTTAAAGCTAGATGCGGGGATAATCTTCCCCATCTCCAATAGCAAATGGGTTAGTCCAACCCAAGTTTTGCCTAAAAATTTTGGAGTCACAGTGGTTAAAAATGATACAAATGAATTGGGACCAACTAGAGTCATCACAGGATGACGGATATGTATTGATTACCGAAAACTCAATTTGGTGACTAGGAAAGACCACTTCTCTCTTCCCTTTCTTGACTAAGTTCTAGAGAGAATTGCAGGCCATGAATTTTACTGTTTCTTGGATGGGTATTCCGGATACAATCAAATTGAGATAGCACTCAATGATCAAGAAAAAACCACATTCACATGCCCCTTTGGCACTTTTGCATTCAAAAGGATGGCTTTCGGGCTTTGTAACGCTCCTGCAACATTCCAAAGATGCATGTTAGGTCTGTTCAGTGACATGGTCGAGAAATTTTTAGAAGTGTTCATGGTTGAATTCTCTGTATATGGTGACTCATTTGATTTGTGTCTGGCCAACCTAGAAGAAGTATTGGTAAGATGTCAAGAAGCAAATCTAGTGCTCAATTGGGAGAAATGTCATTTCATGGTAACACAAGACATTGTTTTAGGTCACATTGTGTTGTCTGAGGGCATGAAAGTTGACAAGGCCAAAATAGATCTGATTGGGAATTTGTCTGCTCCCAAGACTGTAAAAGATGTCTGATCAATTCTGGGTCATGCAAGATTTTATAGAAGATTCATAAAAGATTTCAGTACCATAGCTAAACCCATGTGTTATCTCCTATGTCAGGACGTAATCTTTGATTGGAGTGAAATGTGCTAAAAAGATTTTGACAAGCTTAAAAGCATGTTAATTTTTGCCCCAATAATGCAACCCCCTGACTAGAATTTACCCTTTGAACTAATGTGTGATGCAAGTGACTATTGTGAAACCCGAAAAAAATTTGAACTTTTTCCGATAAAGGGAAAAATGGTAATTTACCACCGTTATGTGAGATTAAAATTAATATTTTTTTAGAGCTCGGATGAAGCAACAGATCTCACCGTTGGGTTCGCATCGCAAAATTGAGCTACCCTGTCAATTTTTATCGAATTCCGAGATAGTCAGATTTTACACGTATTACGAGATAATTTGGGCAACAAATGAACTTTTAAAGGTCCCCAAAAATAGTGCTTTTAAAATTTCTTCATAATTGGGTTAAAGTTCCAATAAAATTTATTTTGACTTAATCCGGATTTAAATGAGCTGTTTTGGGACGAAAAACGGACCCGAAAGTGATAAATGAGCAGGGAGATGTGGACTGTGAATTAAAAAGTATAAATATCTGAAAAATCAGATATTTTCCCTTCGTTTGGCTGGTTGGATCAGACCCAAGAGCAAAGAGGAAAAAATAATAATTCTTCAAGCTTTCTTCCGCCGATTCTCGGAGTTCCGTCGGTCGAAATTCGTCGGGCCAAGAATTAAAGTTGATCTATGCGACGAGGGCTACGTGTGGGTACCAAAAACAAAGATTTTTACTCAAGAGCTAAAGGGAGGATTTTGGAGAAATCTAAGCTTTGACCTTAAATCTTGTTCTTGAGGCTTCCTACAAATTCTTTACGCTTCAAGAGGTAGGATTCCTCCTACTCGGACCTATTTCTAACATAAGGTGTCCATAGGGTTCATGTGGGCTGTTTTGGGTATTTCTAATGGAAGGTGTTATGGAAATGGGTAGGATCAATTCTAGTATGAATTGGTAGTTAAAAAGTGCTAGTTTGTGATTTCTAGAATGTTTCGATAATTGGTTATGTAAAAATCATATATTCTGATTTTTATTTTGTTTGAAATGGTCCATATAAAATCTTGGCTTGATTTTGGTATATGGAAGTATTTATGTAATCCCTTGGAAATTGGGATCATGTGGGCATGTTTTATGTTTTATATTATGCCTTGTGAATGAAATGTGATATTAGCATGTATTATGTGTTATCAAGTTAATGAAGTGTTGATATATGCTCTTGGATATATTGAACTTGAAATGGTTATGGTGATTATATGCAAATGATATAAATTGCTATGGTATACATTGATATGTAAAAATTGTTCATTTGACATGCATTGCAATATGGACATGGAATTGACATCACATTCATGGGCTACATGCATGAGTGTGGGTGTAGAGTTGCATGGGGTGATCAACACCAACATTGGTGCTTGATGGTGGGCTCGGGAAAGTGGGATGGAACGTCCTACGGAGTCGCACGGTTACATACATAAGAAAACTTGTGTTGAGTATAGTAAATAGGGCTAGATACTCCCTCGGGTGAAAAACCCGGCCACTTGGTTCATACACTTACCGGCGGTGAAATTCCAGAAAAGTGTAATGGCGTACGGAGCCGGAGGTGCTATTCCTGAATTCGATACCCCATAAAGGCACAACATTTTGATATATAAATTATTCATTTGATGGGAAACATCCAAGAATGAATTGGTTTTATGACATATGGTTGATTTCAAAATGATCTTTGGATGTGTTTCATCAAAGACGTTTGTTTTACACATATGAGTTACATTGTGTTGTGGAGTCGATGTGGGCTCGGGATAGCATGCATGAGTGAGTTTCATCTCATTACGTGGCATGACATCATGAGATTCTATCTTGAATAACATATTTTTATTTGGAAGAAGTTATTTGTGGCATGTCCGCCTTGCATATGCATTTTAGGTGGGGGCTAGCCTCTGTAGGAGTTTTTCTACTGAGCGTTGACTCACCCTATATGGGAAACATTTCAAGTCGGAGAGGTACACCGGTGGATAGCTCCAATTTGGACCCTCAAGTTTGAAGAAAGCCGAATGTGGCTTTATTTTGTGTTGATGTAAAATATTTGTGGAAAAAATATTTTAAGCATGTAATCTTTTAAATTGTAATAGAACTTATATGGACTATTGTTAAACTAATATTGCATGTTTTGATATAAATATGGATGATTGGACCCGGTGTGGCCAATGTTTAATTATAATTGGATCCGATGTGGTCAAGTTTTACTTATAAATAGACCTTGTGTGGTCATTGTGTTATATGGGGCCTCAGACGGATCATTTTAATGTATATTGCACAGATTGTATTTTGGGTAGAGCTCCCCGTACAAAGGAGACTCTGCTCGAATTTTGTTAAATTAAGGACCTCGGTAAATGGGGCATAATGGTGTGATATCGAGTTACTCGGTATCCACGGGTATTCCGTGGGTTGATGGGTAATCAACGGACCCCCTGATTCTGGGGCGTCACAACTATGCTATAGGTGCTGTGTTGGGTCAACAAAAAGATAAGAAACCACATGTTATTTAGTATGCAAGTAAAACTTTGAATGATGCTCAACTGAACTATTCGACAACTGAAAAAGAATTACTTGTCGTAGTCTTTACTTTGGAAAAATGTCGTTCTTATCTTATTGGTTCTTCTGTTACTGTGTTCATTGACCATGCAGCATTAAAGTTTTTGCTCAGAAAGAAGGATGCTAAACCTAGGCTCTTGCGATGGATACTCTTACTTGAAGAGTTTGACTTGGTCATTAAGGACAAAAAGGATGTTGAGAATGTGGTAGCAGAACATCTTTCCAGGTTAACTTACGAATTTCATGAGGATGGAATGTCAATCAATGAAAACTTCCTCGATGAACAACTGTTCATAATTGATGAGACCGCATGGTACGCTGATATTGCTAATTTTCTGCTACTGGAACACTCCATTTGTCCTTTTCCCTTGCAGACAAAAATTTTTTTTTGAGAGAGGTTCGCAATTTCTTTTGGGAATATTCGTAAGTACTGTAAGGATCAAATCATAAGACGTTGCATACCCGCTAAAAAAAGAAAACAGGTAATAGCATTTTGTCATTCCAAAGCATGTGGAGGTCATTTTTCATCCAGAAAAACCACTACGAAAATCCTGCAATGCGGATTTTACTGGCCCACACTTTTCAAAGATGTCCATGTCTTTTGTTCAACTTGTGATAGATGTCAAAGGTTGGGAAATATTTCAAAGAGAAACATGATGCCTCTAAACCCCATTCTGATAATTGAAGTTTTTGACTGTTGGGACATTGATTTTATGGGACCATTTCCCCTTCCTTTGGCTATCTATACATTTTGGTAGCCGTAGACTATGTATCCAAATGGGTTAAGGCAATTCCATGTCGGAATAATGATCATCAAACGGTGATCAAGTTTTTAAAAGAAAATATTTTATCCCAATTTGAAATCCCAAAATCCATCATAAGTGACAGAGGTGCTTATTTTTGTAATCGACCTTTCTGGAATCTGATGAAAAAACACTTAATTTTTCACAAAATTACAACTCCATACCATCCACAAACTAGTGGACAGGCTGAATTAGCTAATCGGGAGATCAAATTAATTTTAAAAAATGGTAAATCCAGACCGCAAAGATTGGTCATCAAGACTAACTGATGCACTTTGGGCATGTCTCCTTACCAATTAGTCTATGAAAAACCTTGTCACCTACCTGTGGAATTGGAACATATGGCATACTGGCTATTAAGGCAATGAACTTTGACATGGACAAAACTGGACTAGCAAGAAAACTTCAGATTAATGAATTGGAGGAATTAAGTAATGAAGCTTATGAAAATACTAAGATTGCAAAATCCAAGATGAAAAGTTTTCATGATAAGAACATAGTGCGAAAGTCTTTCGAACCTGATCAAAAAATTCTACTTTTCAATTCAAGACTCCGCCTTTTTCCTAGAAAGTTGAAATCAAGATGGACTGGACCTTACATTGTCAAAAAAATGTTTAAACATGGGGCAGTGGAAGTAGAGAAACCATTAAATGATAATATCTTTACCGTCAATGGTGAGAGATTGAAACCCTTTGTGGAGGACTTTTTCAAAAATGTGGAGACCATTCTTTTAATGGATCCAGAACAGCACTTCGAGAAAAGTGCCTCCCGACACAAAAATGGGCCGGGTCAGGGAGAACCCGGTCCAACCTGAACCACACCACTGCCTTTATAAGGCCCCACCCCATTTTTCTCCCTTTCCACGCACCTCAATCCCTTTCTCCTTTCTTTTATTTTCTTTCTTCTTCTTATTCTTCTACTTTTCTTCTTCTTTCCCGTTGTTACGATACTCTGGAATCACGGCCCATCTCCCAACAACACCATGACCATATTACCGGAAGATCCCATCCTTTGTCTCATAATCTGCTTGTGTTTACTTTATTTGTACATGGCCATGCTTCTTCTGTCTGCACTCAGAATCAAGGGTTATCACCCTAACCCAGATCTGCAACGAGATGGTTGATTTATGTATTTTGCTTGTAGGTTTTGGCTAATGAACCAGATCTCTACCATTAAAAGCTCACCTGATCGGTAAATTCGAAACATTGGCAACAATGTTCAGTTTAGGTTGGGGGGAGAGAACTACAGTTTATATGAGCCTGAGCCTGTTAGAAAATTTTAAATTTTTGTTCTTGTTGTTGCTTCTGTTGTTGTTATTCTTGACCAGATTGTGTACCGTAATTTGATTACCATGTTTTATATTTTGATGATTATTTTTGTGGGTCATCTTTGATCGTCTTTGTGACTGGTAGACATTAAAGAACCAGATAGTGAGTCTTAGTAGTATAAAAAGCATAGATGTTAAACTTTTTTGGTTTAGTTTAGGAGTTCTACGCACATTTCCTTCTGATGTGCACACTGTGATCATGAGACAAGCAAGATTGGTAAGAAAGAATGAGATCTGAGAACAATAAGTGAAACCCTGTGCGGCCGAAGAACTTATGCCAAAAGACTGGGTGCCTGTAAACAGTGTGGTAGATACTTTCATGAGAAAAGATATAACCAGTGTTCTTAACCAATTTCCGGTCAAGTGCTTGATCGATTAGACTGGATAGTGAATGGGCAGAGTAAGGATTATCCTGACATGCCATCCTATTCTGGTACATTGCTTAACCGGTTTGTGAGACAGGAAATTGGGAGAGTTACTAGTTGTTCAAATGGCACGGGGACAGATGAAGACTCGAATTAGAATAGTTGGGATGAAAGCCAAGGGTCCAAATTTCTGTTAAAAAAAAAAAATTTCCTTTTGTTTTGTACAAACTCTTTTGACTGAAATGAAAACATGGGCCAAGTAAGGAATGTCCCAAAATACCAACCTGGAGCATGGGTAGGGATCTGTCCTGAGACGCCATGAACTTTTGGTTCAAACTTGAATATTTTGCCCTCTTTTGTTTTGCATAATGTAGTGCAGAAAAAATTTTGAAAATTATTTGAGTTTTGATTCTATGTTCGAATGCCAAGTGACGTTTGAACGTAGCTTGCTTACAGTACTCAGCCTCTGATGGAAACAAAAGTACTGGGAGCTCACAATGTTCGAACGCCAATAGCACGTTCGAACGCCAATAGCACGTTCGAACGCGAATAACTTTTGAACGCCAATAGCACGTTCGAACGACAGAAGCTTATAGTACCTTGGTCTCAGATAGAACTTAAAAGTACTGGGAGTTCACGACGTTCGAACGATATTTTAAAATCCTTCATACAACGTTTGAACATAAATCACGTTCGAACGTTGTTCCTCAGACTATAAATACCTGGGTCGTCTTTCTCTATTCAAAATTTCTAAAAAACCCCAAAATCCTCTAAACCCTAGGATCCATTCTCACTCCCCAGCCCTCAATACTCCACTCATTCCTCATTTCCACCACAAATCAGCTACCCAAAAGCTTTTCCACATCAAAAATCTCCAATTTTCATCGGATAACCAAAATTTTTCACCATCTCTTAAGCTCTAAACCGAGAATAGCACAATGCCTAGGGTTAAGCTCCCTACCAGGCGCACTCCACCAATAAATCAAGAACCAAACTATGTAGAAAAAGTCATTCAAGAAGGAGAAGGGAAGCAAAGAAGGAAGAGATACGATCACACCAGATTTTCCAGTGTCCTTAAGGCTGAGAGGTATGAAAACTTCTTTCAAAATCACGTTGTGGTTTGTGAACAAGATGTAGTAATCACTGATTTTGTTGAGTTGGGATTGTTGGAAGAGATGGAAAGGAGAGAATGGGTGTGACATTTGAGAAATGGCAGAGACGCTGTTGTTGACTTGGTGAGGGAGTTCTACTCTAATGCCGAGATCATCAACGACACAATCCGAACGTATGTTCGAGGCACCCACATCGATGTGGATGAGGCATGTCTTTTGGAGGAAAGAAAAGACATGCCTCGAGTAGAAAACCCAATGTATTCGCCCAAGAAAAATGTGGCGTTGAATGTGGTTGGAAGAGAGTTGACAGGGCAGACTGATTTTTCATGGGGAGGGAGAAAATTTTTGAAACAAGGAGAGCTTACTAACAAGTACAAGATGCTTAATTTGATTGCGATGGTGAACCTCGCGCCAATAGGAAGAAAAAATGTGATTTTGCCCTTGATGGCATGATTGCTCTATGCACTAGGGCAAGGGCATAGTATCGACCTCCCCTCAATGGTTTTGAATGAGATGAAGAAGGGGTGCGGCGCAAAGAGGAGTGCACTCCCATTTGGCACACTTGTGACTGAAATTTGCACTGACAATGGAGTAAGGGTGAAGCTGAAAATGAACATCCAAAAGCCAATGGGGCCACTGAACAAAGGATCTTTCAAAAGAAGCTTAGGTCATAGTGGTGCCCCAGCAACTAGGCAAGAGGTGCACCCTCCTCAAGGAATATATGAGGTGCAAGAGGAGTTGGACGCGGACGAAGAAAGAGAAATGGAGACAGAGAGAGAGTAGCCAGATCAAGCAGGCCCCATCATGACCACCCAACGATCTCTACGGGACTCATGCTTAGCATTTAAGCTAAGTAGAAAGAGATCTTGAGACATTTGAGGGGTGGAGCTGGTGGTGCTAGTGGAGCTGGGGGTGCTAAGGGAGATAGAGGAGAGGATTGATTATTATGTTCTTGAGGGGGAGTAGATGATTTCTGTTCTGAATTGTTTGTTAATTGTTGATTCTTCTTTGAATAGGTTTTAGTAGATTTCTGTACCATTGTGAAGGAGTTTCTTTTGATAACTCTTGTGTATGTTTTGTGATTATTGTGGACACTTGTATAAATTTTTTTTGAGTTGATTATGGATAGTTGAAGTTATGTTTGAATGGATGAATTGCATCATTGACAATATTGTAAACAAGTATCCTTTATGCAAAGAATGATTCAGTTTATCACTTTTATTTGTTTAAAGTGCATGTATAGGGTTAGCACTCTAATTCTTGTTAATAACGAAACACATGTGGATGTTAAGATTACTTGTGAAAATGACTAAGCACAGGATCGGTTTGACACCTCAACTTAACACCCATGACATAAAACCTCATTTTTTTTGGAACATTGATGCTATCTTTACACTTAAATTGTCAAATGTACATAAGTATTTGTTACTCTTAAAGCACAAGGTGATCAGATTCGAAAACGGAATCATTATATTACTAACATTCCTTGAAACACCCAACATAACCAGTGGAGATGACAAAGAAAACCAAGGTAAGTCTTGAGCTTTACAGTGCTTTTTGACAGGATATCAACAATTACTCAAAGTAAGCTCTTTCACTTCTAATCTCTTTCAATAATCTCATTAAACTTGCTTTGATTGATGCAACTAAAGTGATCTATTTTTCATAACCCACATGGAACTTTTGCATACATACATATGCACATACTTGAGAAAGGATCTTAGGCCATCTTTGGATCGACTTTGAGCTTTAGCTAATTCTTTTACAAAATTTTATCCCTAGTCAGCCATGTTTGAGCCTAAAAAAAATGAATTCTTTTTCACCCGTTTAATGACCAAAGCCACAAAAGCACACATTTACCATTCCTTGCTATCGAATTTCTTGCACCCTCTTCCAAATCAATATGAAAACAGAAAGGCAAGAAAAATAGTAAAGACAATGGTGGCTACTGTTCAATACAAGGAAAATCAATAGAAGCAGGCAAAAGAGTGAAGATAGTGTGAGACAAGGAATTGCCAATAAAGTGAAAAATGGGACAAATGAAAGAAAGAAATCCCATTTTCAGGCAAAATATCAAGAAAGTAAGAAAGAGGTGTGCAACACTGCATAAAAAGATAGCCTTTGATCACCTTTAACATTATTTCATTAGCCACTGACCTCTGGCCCCATTACAACCTACAAAAAGCCCTAGGTGATCTCAAGTTTGATGCATATGTGTGTTATCTACTATAAGTGGGGTGTGTTAACTAGAATCTCTTTATTTGCATCAATATTCGTTCATGAGATTATGCCAAGGTTAAAACTAGTTTCCTCGAAACTTCACTCTTATACTAATGATGGATGAGATTTTTCGATTGGCCACTTTCCGATCACATGCCACCTTTGAGAGATATGTCACTATAATCGGAGCGATTTATTTTGCTGAGAGCATTCCTAGAGAGACTTGTGTAATCAAAGCTATCCATGCAAGGTGGAAAAAGGGAATGATTGTTATATACCAATTCTTGTTTCCAGTATGACCATCCTACTACTGAGAGAATCTCAAATGCTAAAGTGACAGATGATAATTTTTTCATAAAATGAGTACCAATGGAAGAAAAATGTAGGTGATAAGTCACGATTATGGGTTGAGTGTCCCAACGCCCATGATGCTAATTCATTTTTTAGCAATCTCACATACACACTTGTTCGACTGAAGTTTGTGGGTAGCTTCACTGAAAACCCTCACGAGACAACACTCATCCACTAGGGTAAACCTAACGGTTCAATGGCTTGTTGCATAAGCTAAATGTAACCGGATGACCTACGAAACAGGCATTAGGAATAAATTTGCCTTTCATTGACATTGTATTACTAGAGACTAGCAATATTTAGGTTGGGGGGTGTGATTCGTGTGTAAAATTAACAATTTTTCTATGTTTTTTTTTGGACTAATTGTGCTTTGATGGAGTTTAAGTAATGAAATTTCAGGTCCTAAAGTAAACAAAGGCTCAAGAACAACAAAAATCACACTTGAATGTAACACCAGCACAATAGGGAACAAAATCTTAGAAGGGTGGAACAAAGCAAGAACGTACGAACGTCATCTGAAAACCCTGCCAAGACCAGCTGCTGAGATATGGCGTGTTGTAGGCAACAAAGGGAAAATTCTATGGTACTTAAGTACCACGTTCAAATGCCAAAGCACATTCGAACGTTCTCTAGAATCCTGAAAAGACTACACCACTGGAACCTGGCATGTTGTAGTTAGAAAGAAGAGCCAGAAGTACTTGAGTACAACGTTCGAATGTCACTCCCCGTTCGAACATTGTCCTGAGTGACTAAGGACCAAGTTGCTGAGTGAAAATTCAAGGTTATTCAAGACGTATGGAAGTGACCAAGTCAGTGACCACATGTCACTTGAGTGGAAGAAATTAGATGCTATCTGGCATTCGAACGCCCTCAAAGCAAAGACACAGACAACGTTCGAATGTCATCCAACGTTCGAACGTCCCTCTGCAGACTACCTGCAAAATAGTTGATTTCCATGGGCGGCAAATACTATTCACTCATCCTCACCTATCTCCTACCCCCCTCCCCTTACTTGCCTATAAATACTCCTTTGTTGGGAGCTTAAAAGGCATTCTTCCTCTTATAGAGAAAGGAGGGAGCAATCTTTATTCTTGTAAATTAAGAGTGTTTTAGTAATCTAGTTCTTGAACATTTTATGTTTATGCTTTCATTTTCCATTTATATCAACCATGATGGAGGCTTAGACTCCCCTTGTAGTTGAAGTCTGTCATTTACTTATGCTAAGTCTTTACATTCATGTTGTGACAACCATGATGGAGGCTTAGACTCCCCTTATAGTTGTACTTGCTTTTATTTTCAAAGTATCAAGAGAGGTAGTTCATCTTTTGGTTGTGGTGGAAACCCTCCAAAAGCAACTAGCTTTCTTCTACTTTTATTGTTCATGTATTTTACTTCCATTGCTTGAGCATCCTTCTTTCTTAGAAGAGTGAAACTCTTAACTTTTCTAGAGCTTTACCAAAGCCGTGAAGGGTGGAAAGTGATTCACTTATTCTTCATTGAAGAAAAGCTCTTTGTTTAGTTTGCTTTACTTAGTAGCGTCTCTACTTAGAGAGATGAATAGCACTCACTTTTCTAGCTTTTCCAAGGCCATGAAAAGTGAGTAATTCCTCATTCACTCTTTAGTAAGAGGTGATGAATATCTAAAGATTATCTAAAAGTTATGTTTGTGCAACTTTTTCATGCTTTAATGGTTTATACTCCACCTGTTCATTGGGTGATTGAATGTACCTAGCAAAGATTGAGGTCCTTTGTTTAACCAGGGCTCCATCTATGATATGGATGACTCATGCATAGAAAGATCCATTGGTTCAATGCAAGTACCCCGGCTAGCTCTTCATGACAACCTTTCAATCCCCACTATCATTGCACTTTATACAAAGAATGGATCATTAATACCATGGTTGGATGCCTTGTAGAAATACTTGCTTGTTTGTAGAGGGGTTAAGTCTCGGCACAGACAATTCTTGTAAATTTTTAGAAAGGCATCGGAATCATGTGCTTAAGTCTCACAGTCCATCTTTATTTTCTGATTAACTTGTTGTTGATACAAGAGTTAATTGAGTTATAAAACACAAACAAAACAAAATGGATACTCTATTACATGTTTTGATCCTCGATCTAAAGGGTGATTGTTTAATTTTGAGAATCTTATATTTTGTCTAGAAAACTCTTGAAAAGAATCTTCTATTCTATTCAAGGAATTCCCACCACTCCAAACACTCGAAATTTCCATGTTACTTGGTCTTTATTATTGCTTACTTCAGAAACACCAATCATAGTTCCTTGTGGATTCGTCTCCGGACTTCACCGGATTATTACTACAACTTGACCGCCTGCACTTGGGTGTACACATTTTGGATCAAGTCAGAACCTTCAAGAATACCTCCCAAGCCCCAAAAACCTTGATTTCCTCAAAATCTCCTTTTGGATCTTTGGTGAAATCCTAATTCTTGGTATGGTTGCATAACCCTCGTCGAGGTGATCAACTTTAACTCTTAGTCCGAGTCGATTCAACCAATGGAGCTCCGTAGATCGTAGGGAGAAGGTAGAAACTTTTATTTTTCTTTTCTATGTTCTCTCTCTTTCTCTTCTAACATGTGCCAACCGATAGAAATGGGGAGAAATTAGATATTTCTCCCCTATTTATACTCTTTAGTTGCATGGCCCACGTTGCACCGCACGTTCCTCATTTTTGGGTCTGTTTTTGTCCTAAAACTACTTAATTTCGTCTCAATTTAAATTAAAATTATTTTTATTTGAAATTTTCTTCAATTATAAAAATTTTTTATAAAATTTATTTTTGGGGACGTTTGTGAAGTCACCAGACACCTAGTTGTCTTGTAAAACATAAAAACATGACTATCTCGAAATTCGATGAAAATTGACTGAGCAATTTGATTTCACGAGACGAATCCAACAGTGAAGTCCGTTGCATCATTCGAGCTCTGATTAACCTTAATCAATATATAAATTAGAACAGTTAATAAAGTCGAATTAGTGTGATAAAATAACTAAAAACTATTAATTAGAGTCAATTATGGTTTTTGTGTAATTAGGTTTTTATGTATGTTATGTTTGAAAAGTTTCAAGTTTAATGCAAAATTTCTACACAATATAAGGATCAATGTATAAAAGCATAAAAGAACAAAGGTCAAAGTGTAATTTCAACACAAGAAGAGTCAGCATACAAAGCAAGTGGGAAATTCCAGCAAAGCTCCACCGTCCGGACGGTGGTGGTGGCGTCCGAACGGTCACTCTTGACGTCTATCTTCATTTTTCCACCTCATGCTTCCTAAAACGGTTATAAATAGCCATGCCCTCTTTGGTCTTCAGGAGGTCGGAACCAAGAGAGAAATCCAAAAAAGAAAAGAGAAAAGAGAAAAGAGAAAGAGAAAAGAAAAGTTGCAATACGATCCCGTCCGTGATGCACTTTAGCCCAAACTTTGTACTTAGACATTTCTGTTGTATTTTTCTATTCAGATAGTTGAACTGCCGTCACATTTTTGTCTTAACTGATAATAAAGGTGATTGTGTTTTAGTTGTTCCTTGTAAAAGACATTTTAGATTTTGTATTTTAATTCTAGTTATAATGAAAACAGCCTGCACTCCTTACTTGTTTGTAGCAATGGGACACAGACTATGGGACATCTCAGTCCTAGTCTTTAGTGGGGCAACCGCAAACACAATACATTCTTTCCTACCCCACCATAGGCCAGGGGAGCTAGTATCAATTTCAGGGTGCTACACAGGCCCTACTACTATACGAGCGGGAACTTCGCAATCAGGCCAGATGGGCCAAGGCATGGGTCGAGGTCGAGGCCAGGGCTCACAAGCCGGGACTTCGAGAACCTAGGGGTGTGTCTAAGCTATGGTGCCATAGACTAAGCCGAAAAATCCATCGGTGATACAGGATACATTTATACTCTCTTGCTTATGGGCTAGAGTGTTATTTGATTCTGGTGCATCACATTCTTTTATTGATGCATCATGTGTGAAAGACTTGGGCTTAGAGATTGAGACCTTAGAAGAGCCGTTGCATGTGAGTTCTCCCTCGGAGTTAGGGTGAGAGTTGATCAGATATGTCAGAATTGTGAGTTGGTGATCTCAGGGATTCTACTCACCATAGACCTTAGGGTCATGGACATGTTGGAGTTTGATGTTATCCTCGAAATGCATTGGTTGATGGCACATTGAGTCGTCATTGATTGTGATCGAAAAATGGTCACTACTTATACTCCAGCGGGTATTTGTTTCAAGTTCCAAAGGAAAAAGCAAGTTGTTTTACCCCAAGCCGTGTATGACTCTAGATGGCACGGACAGTTAATGGATTGACATGCAAGCGTTACCCTGGAGGACGACACGAGAGAGGAGTTTGGTTTACCTCAGGTTATATGTGAGTATGAGGATGTTTTTTTGGATGAACTACTGAGATTACCTCCACATAGGGATGTAGACTTCACCATTGAGTTGCATTTCGATACTTTGCCAATTTTTATAACTCCACATAGGATGACGCCAGCTGAGTTGCAGGAACTCAAGGTCCAGTTGCAGGAATTGTTGGACAAGGGCTTTATTAGATCGAGCACTTCACCTTGTGGTGCTCCGGCATTGTTTGTCAAGAAGAAGGACAAGACCCTTCGATTGTGTATAGATTATCGGTAGTTAAATCGGGTTACTATCAAGAATAGGTACCCTTTACCGAGGATTGATGACTTGTTTGATCAGTTGAGAGGAGCGCAGATCTACTCCAAGATAGATCTCCGCATCGGTTACCATCAGTTCAGGGTTAGGGAGGCGGATATCCCTAAGACGGTGTTTCGGCCGCGGTATGGGCATTTCGAGTTTACAGTCATGCCTTTTGGATTGACGAATGCTCCAGTGGCATTCATGGATCTCATGCATAGGGTGTTTCAACCCTACCTAGATCAGTTTGTTGTAGTCTTTGCTGACGACATCTTGATCTACTCTAAGTCTGAGGAGGAGCATGAGGATCACTTGATGATTTTTCTCTAGATGTTGAGAGATTATCAATTGTACGCCAAGTTCAGCAAGTGTGAATTTTGGCTTACTGAGGTGAAATTTTTGGGACATGTAATGTCGACTTCGGGTGTATCCGTGGACCCAAAAAAGGTGGAAGTAGTTATGAATTGGGGAGATTGAAGTCAGACTTCGAGATACATAGTTTCTTGGAATTGACGAGGTATTATAGGAGGTTCATTGAGGACTTCTCTCCATTAGCTGCTCCTATGACCAAGTTGACCCGGAAGGAGGTCAAGTTTGAGTGGAATGATGCTTATGAGAAGGCATTCCAGGAGTTGAAGAGGATTCTTACATCAACTCCTATTCTAATAGTTCCGAAAAGGGAACAGAGGTACACAGTGCATTGTGATGCCTCGAAAGACAGAATCGATTGTGTATTGATGCAGTTTGAGAGGGTGGTGACTTATAGTTCTCGGCATTTAAAGAATCACGAGAAGAATTTCCCCACACATGACATGGAGTTGGCGCCCATTGTCTTTACCTTGAAGGCTTGGCGCCACTATTTATATGGTGAGCAGTTCGTGGTATTTTCGGACCATAAGAGTCTGAAGTATATTTTTACACAACGGGACCTCAACATGAGGCAACGTCGGTGGATGGAATACTTGGAAGACTACGACTTCACTTTGCATTACCATCCCGGTAAGGCAAATGTGGTGGCTGATGCACTTAGCTGGAAGTCATAGGGGATCTTGGCTAGTGTGGCTTCTTGGGAGTTGCAAATGCGAGAGACTGTGAGACAGTTCAGGCTACACTACAAAGATTAGAATCATGGTACTTTGACAAGTTTAGTGGCTACACCTTCCCTGCTGAGCAGAGTGATTGAGTCCTAAGGACAGGATACAGAGTTATCATCCATCAGGGATCGAGTACGGTTAGGTACAGATGATGAGGGCTAAGCCATTCACTCGGATGGTAGTCTTTAGTTTAGGGGAAGGATTATGGTTCCCTATTCTGCGAAACTCAGAGAGGAGATTCTTAGAGAGTTCTATTGTTCCCGTTTTGCTATGCATCTAGGTGGCACGAAGATGTACCATGATCTTTGTCGCCAGTATTATTGTAATGAAATAAAGGGAGACGTTGGAGACTTTGTCAAACGTTGTCTCACGTGTCAGCAAGTTAAGACTGAACACCAAAGACCAACGAGATTACTCCAGCCCTTGGAGGTAGCTGAGTGGAAGTGGGACCATATCACGACGGATTTTGTGACTCACTTGCCATGGACATCGCGGGGACATGATGCGGTGTGGGTGATTATGGACTGGCTTACCAATTCGGCACACTTTTTGGTGGTGTGGATGACCTTCACACTAGAGGAATTCTCTAGTTGTACATATGGGAGATTGTCCGGTTACATGGGGTGCCCGTGTCCATAGTATCAGATCGAGATCCCAGGTTTACGACTCACTTTTGGGAGAGCTTCCAGCGATCCATGGGGACACAGTTGATGATGAGCACTGCTTTTCATCCCCAGACAGACGGTCACTCAGAGAGGACTATCCAGACATTAGAGGACATGCTACGGGCATGCATCCTAGATCTCAAGGGTAACTAAGAAGATCACTTACCCTTAGTGGAGTTCGCCTATAACTACAGTTATTATGACACCCTATGAGGCATTATATGGGAGGCCTTTTCGATCTCCGGTATGTTGGACGGAGGTGGGAAAGAGACCCTCTATGAGTTCGAATTTGGTTAGAGACACCTCGGAGAAGGTGGACCTTATATAGAAGTGTCTTCTCATTGCTCAGAGCCGGCAGAAGAGTTACGCTGACAAACGGCGGTGACCTCTAGAGTTTGAGGTGGGAGATCATGTCTTCTTGAAGGTAATGCATAAAAGAGGAGTGGTCAGGTTTGGCGAGCGGGGAAAGCTGTCATCGAGGTACATCGGGCCCTTCGAGGTACTCGAGAGTGTGGGTTGAGGCGAACTTGTTGTTCATGGTAATGGGACCTTCGAGGAGGGACCGGTGCGCATCATGGATATCTGGGATCAAGTTTTACGAGGTAAGACCGTGAGGCTAGTGAAGGTGTCGTGGCAGCACCGAGGAGTGGAGAAGGCAACAAGGGAGCGCGAGAACACTATCCGTACCAATTATCATTTCTTATTCGAGGATGGAGGTACATTGTTATAGTCATTTAGTATTACATGAATGTTACATATGCATGTGATTGAATGTGTATGTATGTGTGAATTTCGGGGATGAAATTCTTTTAAGGGGGAAGAATGTAAAACCCGAGTAAATTTGAAATTTTTCTGAAAAAGGGTAAAATAGTAATTTGTCACTATAATGCGAGTTTAAAATCTGTATTTTTATAAATCTTAGATGACATAAAGGACCTCACCGTTAGATTCGTATCTCAAAATTGAGCTACCACGTCAATTTTCGTCGAATTCTGAGATAGTCGAATTTTACACGTTTTACGAGATAACTGAGTGACGAATGAACTTTTAAATGTCCCTAAAAAAAGATATTATAAAATTTCCTTATAATTGGATGAAATTTCAAATAAAATTGATTTAAACTAAAATCAGAATTTAATTGAGTCGTTTCAGATTAAAAACGGACCCGAACGTGATAAACCTGCGGGGCAATTGTAGACCACGAAATTAAAAAGTAAAAATAGGGATAAATATCTGAAAAATCAGATATTTCTCAACCCTTAGTCGGCTGAGTTCAGGCGTGAGCAGAGAAGAGAAGAGAACAGAGAGAATAGGGACACCATAAATTTCTACCTTTCTCCTTCGAACCAGTTGGTCAGAATCGCTTGAACCAAAAATTAAAGTTGGTCTATGCGGCAAGGGCTACACGTACGTACCAAGAACGAAGAATTTCACCAAAGTTTCAAGGAAGAGATTTTGGAGAAATCAAAGGTTTGGGGCTTAGGAGTTGTTCTTGAGGTTTCTCCCTTTCTTTTACGCTCCAAGAGGTATGGATTCTTCTACTTTGGTTCATTTCCTACCTATAGTGTTTTATGAAATGTATAGGTTAATGAGAATACATATGTCACTCACCTATGCATGTGAAATAGATGAAATGAAATGGGTATGAAAGAGAAGTATTGAAATTGTTAGAATAGACTTTCTAACTTGAATTTGAGATGTGGAAATTACTTGGTACGTAATTCCATGGAAAGTGATTTTATGGGCATGCTATATGTTTAATATTATGCCTTGTGAATGATGTGGAAAATATTGTGAATTGATGGTATTTTGCAAAGAATGCCTAAGTGGAAATTAAGTTGTTATAGCATGGGTTATGTATAACAAGCTTGTGAATTGTTGATTTTTGGTGATTATATACATGTGACATAAATTGCCATGACACATGTTGAGATGTGTGGTTTAATTCAGCTCATTGGCATTCATTACATTGAGCATGACATTGGTATTACAATGGTTCATTACATTGCATGTGTATGAAAATGCATCACATTCATGGGCTTAGGCATGAGTGTGGTGTATGTGCATGATTTAATCAATACCACTCTTGGTGATTGATATGTGGACTCGGAGATGTTGGATTGAAGATCCCATGGAGTTGCATGTTGTATGAGAAAAACTTGTGTCGGGTATAACAAGAAGGGTTAGACACTCCCTCGGGTGAAAAATTCGGCTATTTGATTCATACACTTCCCTGTGGTTAAATTCTGAAAAAGTGTAATGGCGTATGGAGCCAGTCGGTGTGATTCTGAAATTCGATACCCAACAAAGACACAGGATTTTGTAATACAAATTTTTCATTTGATGGAAAACATCCATGAATGAAATGGTTTTATAAACATATAGTTGGTATTTCAAAAATGATCATTGGATGTATTTCATCAATGATAAAGGTTCTACACTTGCATTGCATAGTGTGGTGAGAGTCGGTGAGTGCTCGGGTTGATATGTGTGAGTGAATCTCATTTCATTCATGGCATGGCATGGTAGATTCCAACAGGAATCATGTATATTCTTGATTGGAATGATTATATGATTGTGAATGTTGTCTATGAACATTGCATATGCACTTAGGTTGGGGAGTAGCCTCTGTAGGAAATATTCTACTAGGTGTTGGCTCATACTGTATGGGAAACATTTCAAGTACGGGGTTCGTACCGGGAGATGACTCGCATTTGGGGTCTCAACAATGAAGAAAAGCCAACTTGTGCCTTTTGTGGCATATTTTGTGTAGTCTTTGTTGGAATAATGTTTTGACATGTAAATTATGCAAATGCATGTAATAGAACTTATATGGATCATGTATAATGTAGAAAATGTCATTATCCATGTTTGGTATGAGTTTGGAAAGGTTTTGGATGAATTGGAAATGAACATCTGATGAAGCACGAAATTCTGGGCAAAACCTTCCTGAAGGTCACAACAACCTTCCGAAAGGTTAGTGTAAATTTTCTATCCAATAGGTAAAACCTACCGAAAGGTCCACAAAACCTTCCAGAAGGTTCATGCAATTTTTCATCCACTGGGCAAACCTTCCAGTAGAAATTAGTCTAGTAGGTAAAACCTATCGGAAGATCCATAAAACCTTCTGGTAGAAATTTTCTAGTGAGCAAACCTTCCGGAAGGCCCATAATAAAACCTTCCAGAAGGTTTTCCAAAAATCTGAAATTTTGAGAATGCATTGCCATGCTTTTGGGCTATGTGTTCTTTGGTTCCAATGACACAAATAGACCGTAATTGAGATACATTGGGGTATATTGAACTTCGATGGAATTAAATGATTAAAGGAAACATGGATCCTCGTGTGGGTCGTAATCTTGGTTACAGGGATGTTATGGACGTGATGTCGGGTCATGCAACAATCACGGGTATTTCCACGGGTTGACGGGTGGTCAACGGGACTCCCAGTTTTAGGGGCATCACAACATCTCTTTTCAACTAATATCTCCCAAATTACCTAAACAATAATAAGCTCAATCTTGGGATAACCAAGGGTAAATGATATTACTTTCTTATTGACTTGGTTATTATATATTGGGTATATGAAATTAAATTTTTCCTCAAAGGCTTAATCATGGCTTCTAGGGATAATAATATTGAAAAAATAAGATTCAGGCTCAAATAATTATCAAAGATGGCCTAAAGTCATATCTCAAGAGTTTTTGATAAAACACTTCCCATGTAAATAATTTAAAGTCAAGCAATCATTCATAATATTAGTGTTGAGTGAAACAAAAATAATGAAACTATTGAAGGAGATTAGCTAAGTAAAAATATTCTCGAGTAAATGTAAATAACCCTCCAAGGAAGATTGGATCAAAATTCACCAGAGTTTTTTATGCATCTCTACTATATGTTTCAAGTTCTCAAGGTAAAATACCTTCCAAATTTTCAACTTGGTAAAGTCTAAAGTGCACAAATTGTGAATTTTTATAAGAATATGAATGAAATACAAAAATATAGAATAAATTTCTATGTGATACTTAAACAGTTATAAATTTAAAGCTAAGCTAATTATTCTTATATTGTGGTGTCAAATTATGCATAAAAATGTTATTTAGATATATAATAACACACTAAAATAAAATATGCATTTTCTATTATATTCAAATTTTGTTAACTGCATACATAGCTAAATCAAACCTTAACATGATCTAACAAGACAACATAGGCTTTGATTTCAACAAAAAAGAAACTTTTTCAAATTCTAACAGACCACCGGGACCTAGAAGAAATACCATCACACTAACTAGATGAGCCAGCACGACCCTGAGAACTCTGCCCTAACCCCCTCAGCTGGGCTGTCGTCTCTCTCCTCATCTCCTTCTGCTCCCTCAAAATCACAAACCATAGCTGCCACTCAATCTTGGGATCAGTCTCCTCATCAATTGGCATATCAAAGTCCTCATCCATGTTGGAGAACTGATCCCACTACTCCTCCATGGGTACTATCTCCTCAGCTATAGCCTCTCCCAGCTGCTCAGCGGCATGACCCCTCTCTCCTCTTGCTCTAGATACACTCTGACTCTTTAGTAGAGAGCCAGATTTGAGAACTACTACCTTCTTGGCCAGATCCATAGTGGCATCAATCACCACTCCTAGCTACTTACAAAATGTAGTGGCAAGGCCAACAAAAGAAAGAGGACCCTTTTTAGGGTCCACTATCGCTTGCCGCATCTCGGCAAAAATCAAAGACAAGAGGTCAATGGAATGTCCTATACCCATGGCATAGAGTAGTCGAGCTCGGTCTGGATAAATATGGTTGTTCCTCAGTAGGCGCAAAATATTTGATACTAAAATTAAATTCAGTATCTTATACTTGTTCGTTAAGTCACCACCCTGCTGAAGAAACCTATACTCATTGGTCCACACGAAGTCCTCATCCCCCAGCAGCTCTCTTGCAACTACATCACCTGAATACGCCTGGGGGTAATCCAGGTTGGCTATAGCAGTGGCATCAAACCGAATGTGCTTACCCCAAACAAAGGAATGAAAAGTGCCATTCTCATGGTCATCCGCATTGCTGTAGAACTCGCGTGCAAGAATATGTATGCATGGCCACTCTCGTCCTATAAAACCGGCCTACCTCCTCGAGCAAATGATGTCCCGAACTCCTAACTGGACGCAATATTCATATTCTATATGTCTCTTGATTTGTGCGTAAAGTTAACAATTTTTACTATGCCTTTTTGAACTAATTGTGCTTTGATGGAGTTTACGTAATGACATTTCAGGTCCTAAAGAGAACAAAGGTTCAAAAACAACAAAAATCACACTTGAATGTAACACCAGCACAAAAGGGAACAAAAATGCAAAAGGTTGGAACAAAGCAAGAACGTTTGAACATCAACCCACGATCGAACGTCCTCTGAAACCCTGCCAAGACCAGTTGCTAAGACATGGTGTGTTGCAGTCAACAAAAAGAAAAAGAAGAACCAGAAGTAGTTGAGTACAACGTTCGAATGTCACTCCACGTTTGAACATTGTCTTGAGTGACAAAGGAGTTGCTAAGTGTACAGTCAAGATTGTTCAAGGTGTATGGAAGTGACCAAGTCAGTGACCACAGACCACTATAGTGGAAGAAATCAAACGTTATCTCACGTTCGAACGCCCTCAAAGCAAAGACACAGACAATGTTCGAACGTGATCTAACATTCGAATGTCCTTGAAGAAAAGGCAAACTTAACGTTTGAATGCCAAATCACGTTTGAACGTCCCCCTGCAGACTGCCTGCAGAATAGTTGATTCTTATAGGCGGCAAACACTATTCACTCATCCTCACTTATCTCCTACCCCCTCCTCTCCTTCCTTGCCTATAAATACTCCCATGTTGGGAGCTTAAAGGCATTCTTCCTCTTGTAGAGAAAGGAGGGAACAATCTTTATTCTTGTAAAGTAAGAGTGTTTTAGTAATCTAGTTCTTGGACATTTCATGTTTATGCTTTCATCTTCCATTTATATCAACCATGATGGACGCTTAGACTCCCCTTGTAGTTGAAGTCTTTCATTTACTTATGCTAAGCCTTTACATTCATGTTGTGACAACCATGATGGAGGCTTACACTCCCCTTGTAGTTGTACTAGATTTTATTTACAAAGTATCAAGAGAGGTAGTTCATCTTTTGGTTGTGGTGGAAACCCTCCAAAAGCAACTACCTTTCTTCTACTTTTATTGTTTATGTATTTCACTTCTATTGCTTGAGCGTCCTTCTTTCTTAGAGGAGTGAAACTCTTCCACTTTTCCAGAGCTTTACCAAAGCCATGAAGAGTGGAAAGTGATTCACTTATTCTTTATTGAAGAAAAGCTCTTTGTTTAGTTTGCATTACTTAGTAGCTTCTCTACTTAGAGGGATGAGTAGCACTCACTTTTCTAGCTTTGCCAAGGCCATGAAAAGTAAGTAGTTCCTCATTCACTCTTTAGTAAGAGGTGATGAATATGTAAAGAGTATCCAAAAGTTATGTTTGTGCAACTTCTTCATGCTTTAATGGTTTATACTCCACCTGTTCATTGGGTGATTGAAAGTACCTAGCAAAGATTGAGGTCCTTTGTATAACCAGGGCTCCATCTATGATACGGATGACTCCTACATAGAAAGATCAGTTGGTTCAATGCAAGTACCCTGGCTAGCTCTTCATGACAACCTTTCAATCCCCACTATCATTGCACTTTATTCAAAGAATGGATCATTAATGCCATGGTTGGATGCCTTGTAGAAATACTTGCTTGTTTGTAGACGGGTTAAGTCTCGGCACAGACAATTCTTATAAACTTCTACAAAGGCATCAGAATCATGTACTTAATTCTCACAGTTCATCTTTATCTTCCGATTAACTTGTTATTGACAGGAGTTAATTAAGTTATAAAACACAAACATAACGAAATGGATACTCTATTACATGTCCTGATCCTCGAGCTAAAGGGTGGCTGTTACATTTTGAGAATCTTATATTTTGTCTAGAAAACTCTTGAAAAGAATCTTCTATTCTATTCAAGAAAACTCCACCACTCCAAACAGTCAAAATTTCCAAGTCACTTGGTCTCTATTATTGCTTACTTCAAAACACCAATCATAGTTCCCTGTGGATTCGACTTCGGACTTTACTTGATTATTACTACAACTTGAGCGCCTGCACTTGGGTGTACACATTTCGGATCAAGTCAACTTTTTGGCGCCGTTGCCAGGGAACCATAAAAGGTGTTTTACGGTAAAAGGTAAAAAGACCTCATTTTTGTGTATAAATTTGTTTTACTGTATATAAAGTTGTGTTAATTACTTTTATGTCTGAAAAAGCTCCTCACTATCAAAATTTGCCAACTGAATCTTCTGGATCTGTAAATCAATCTGAACCACTTTCACCAAAATCGGTAGCAGACTCTTGTGAAAGTAAAATGGCAAATGGTGAGAGACAAGAGGAAATTCCTATAAGGGAAGGGGAAGTACCTAACATTTGAACTCTGAGGGATTACTTGAATCCCACAAGGAATAGTGTCCCCACTTGTTTTATTTTTCCTGAAGATGCACCCCACTTTACTGTAAAGACGGGGACAGTTCAACTACTCCCTCAGTTTTGTGGACTCGAAACTGAAAACTCATATATGCATATAAAAGATTTTGAGGAAGTATGTGGAACTTTTCAAGACAATTCTGAACTGGCCAAGATGAAACTTTTCCCTTTTTCCTTAAGGGATAAAGCTAAACAATGACTAAATTCTTTAAAAGCTCTTTCAATACCTAACTGGCGGGCATTACAAAATGAATTTTTCAGAAAGTTTTTTCCTCTACACCGCACTAATGCATTGAAAAGGTAAATCATGAATTTTTGGTCAAAGAAGGAGAAACCTTTTACCAAAGTTAGGAGAGATTCAAGGATCTACTCTAGTCTTGCCCACACTATACTTTTGAGAATTGGACCTTGGTAAGATTTTTCTATGACTCCCTGCCTAGTAGACTGCGCCAGTTTGTCGAAATGATGGCTCAAGGAGAGTTTATGGGAAAAAGTCTAGAGGAGGTATTCGATTTCTTTGATACCATATCTGACAGTTCTCAGATGTGGGACTCCGCCTCTCCACACTATTGAAGCCAAACCATTTACTTCCTAAGGGGGTAAGTATGTCTTGAAAGATGATGATGACCTTAGAGCAAAGATGTCCAACCTATCTCAAAAGCTTAAAGCTTTAGAGATGAAAAAGGTTCATCAAGTCGATGTTAGCTCTCCCACAGAACAAGTGTGTGGGATCTGTGCGTTAACAGGACACCTTACTGGGGAGTGTCCTACAATTCCAGCATTCAAAGAGGTTTTGTTGGAACAAAAAAATGTTGTCTCTAATTTCAACAAGCCTTACTCTAACCCATACTCTGAAACATACAATCCAGGGTGGCGAAACCACCCAAACTTCAGTTGGAGGAACACACAGCCAACTCCAATGAACCAACAAGGTTCACACCCATCACCTCAAGGACCTCCCGCATATCAACCATACCAACCACCACAAAAGAGGAACCTTGAGGACACACTGAACCAATTCATGCAAAGCCAAATGAACAACAACCATAGTTCCACTCAGGTTTTCACTGATTTCAAAACCCAGACCACTCAATCTTTTGAGCATGTTAAAAGTCACATCCAAAAGTTGACCTAATCCATGACCACACATGAAAAGGGCAAGTTTCCTGCCCAACCAAACCCACCACAAGGCCAATTTTAGGTGAAAAATCTTCATCCATGGAAAATTCACAAGGTCAAGCCCAAGTTGTCACTACACTAAGAAGTGGCAAGGTGATTGACAAGACCATCCGAGACAAGCAAATTCCAAAGCGAAAATCCATCCCAGTCAACTCACCAATCGAGCCTGAATCGGTTGAGCTTGAACTTGTGAGAGAAGAGGAACCTGAGCCCATGATTGAACCAGAACCAGAACCATCACAGGAAGAAGAACCCTTGTTTTCTATTCTTGCTCATTTTTCTCATAGACTCAAAACTGCAGAGAAGTTGAATAATCAACCAGAAATTTATGAGCTCTTCAAGCAAGTAAAACTCAACATCCCACTTCTAAATGCAATCAAACAGGTTCCATATGAGGCCAAGTTTCTGAAAGACTTGTGAACAGTCAAGAGAAGCTAAAATGTTCAAAAAAGAGCCTTCCTGACAGAATATGCCAATGCTTTGCTTCAACACAAAACCCCTCCAAAATACAAAGATTCAGGGTGTCCAACTGTGTCGTGTGTCATTGGAAATTTCTTAATCAAACAAGCACTGCTAGAACTTGGAGCAAGTGTTAATTTGCTCCCATTCTCTATTTACCAGTAGTTGGGTCTAGGGGAACTCAACTAATCAATTGCAAGAATAGGGTCATGAAATTAACCTTTGGAAATATGACACTAGAGCTGAAAATTTTCAATGTTGCCAAACACCCAGGAGAGGATAGAGAAGAAAGAGAAATAAATTCCATTGAATCTTTTGTCCAGGACCATCTCAACAACACATTTTGTGAAAATTTCACTGAACTTTCTTTGTCAGAATCCATCACATCTGAAACCATGGATGATGATCCAAAGAATTACCCAATTCATGCTGTTAATACATGGGCCCCCAAATTCGAGGAACTTTCACCAAGTGGCACAAAGCCACTCTCATCAAGGGACAAGTCACCGAAGCCTGAATTGAAACCTCTCCCATCTGACCTCAAATATGCATTCCTAGGAAAGGACGAGTCATTCCCAGTGGTAATTTCGTCTAAGCTTGCAGACTTGCAAGAGTCTAAACTGATTAAAGTTCTTAAAAGCCACAAAAGCACCATTGGGTGGACCATCACTGAGTTGAAAGGTATAAGCCCGTTAATCTGTAATCATGCTATATACCTTGAAGAGGACTCAAAACCCTCTCATCAAATGCAGCGACGACTAAAACCTCACATGAAGGAAGTCATAAAGGTAGAGGGGTTAAAGCTTTTAGATGCCGGGATAATCTTCCCCATCTCCGATAGTAAATGGGTTAGTTCAACCCAAGTTGTGCCTAAAAAGTCTGGAGTCACAGTGGTTAAAAATGATGCAAATGAACTAATACCAACTAGAGTCGTCACAGGATGAAGGATGTGTATTGATTACCAAAAACTCAATTTGGTGACTAGAAAAGACCACTTCGCTCTTCCCTTTCTTGAACAAGTTCTCGAGAGAATTGCAGGCCATGAATTTTACTATTTCTTGGATGGATATTCCAGATACAATCAAATTGAGATAGCACTCAATGATCAAGAGAAAACCACATTCACATGCCCCTTTGACACTTTTACATTCAAAAGGATGCCATTTGGGCTTTGTAACGCTCTTACAACATTCCAAAGATGCATGTTGAGTCTGTTCAGTGACATGGTCGAGAAATTTTTGGAAGTGTTTATGGATGACTTCTCTGTGTATGGTGACTCATTTGATTTGTGTCTGGCCAACCTAGAAAAAGTATTGGTAAGATGTCAAGAAGCAAATCTGGTGTTCAATTGGGAGAAATGCCATTTCATGGTAACACAAGGCATTGTCTTAGGTCACATTGTGTCGTCTGAGGGCATGAAAGTTGACAAGGCCAAAATAGATCTGATTGAGAATTTGCCTACTCCTAAGACTGTAAAAGATGTCCGATCATTTCTGGGACATACAAGACTTTATAGGAGATTCATAAAAGATTTCAGTATTATAGCTAAACCTATGTGTCATTTTCTAAGTCAGGACGTAATCTTTGATTAGAGGGAAGAGGGCCAAAAAGCTTTTGACAAGCTTAAAGGCATGTTAATTTCTGCCCCAATAATACAACCCCTGACTGGACTTTACCCTTTGAGCTAATGTGTGATGCAAGTGACTATGCTGTAGGTGCTGTGTTAGGTTAACGAAAAGATAAGAAACCACATATGATTTACGATGCAAGTAAAACTTTGAATGATGCTCAAATGAACTATTCGACAACTGAAAAAGAATTACTTGTCGTAGTCTTTGCTTTAGAAAAAATTCGTTCTTATCTTGTTCGTTCTTTGTTACTGTGTTTACTGACTATGCAGCATTAAAATTTTTGCTCACAAAGAAGGATGCTAAACCTAGGCTCTTGCATTGGATACTCTTACTTCAAGAGTCTGAGTTGGTCATTAAGGACAAAAAGGCTGTTGGGAATGTGGTAGCAGACCATCTTTCCAGGTTAACTCACAAATTTCATGAGCATGGAATGCCAATCAACCAAAAATTTCCCGATGAACAACTGTTCATAATTGATGAGACCCCATGGTACGCTGATATTGCTAATTTTTTTGCTATTGGAGCACTCCATCTGTCATTTTCCCCCACAGACAAAAAGAAATTTTTGAGAGAGGTTCGCAATTTCTTTTGGGAAGATTCGTACGTATTTAAGTACTGTAAGGATCAAATCATAAGACGTTGCATCCCCGCTCAAGAAAGCAAACATGTAATAGCATTTTGTCATTCCGAAGCATGTGGTAGCCATTTTTCATCCAAAAAAACCGCTGCGAAAATCCTGCAGTGCGAATTTTACTAGCCCACACTTTTCAAAGATGTCCATGTCTTTTGTTCAATTTGCGATAGATGTCAAAGGTTGGGAAATATTTCAAAAAGAAACATGATGCCTCTAAACCCCATTCTGATAATTAAAGTTTTTGACTGTTGGGGCATTGATTTTATGGGACCATTTCCCCCTTCCTTTGACTATCTATACATTTTGGTAGCCGTAGACTATGTATCCAAATGGGTTGAGGCAATTCCATGTCGGAATAATGATTATCAAATGGTGATCAAGTTTTTAAAAGAAAATATTTTATCCCGCTTTGGAATCCCAAAATCCATCATAAGTGACGGAGGTGCTCATTTTTGTAATCAACCTTTCTGGAATCTGATGAAAAAATACTTGATTTTTCACAAAGTTGCAACTCCATACCATCCACAAACCAGTGGATAGGCTAAATTAGCTAATCGGGAGATCAAATTAATTTTAGAAAAAATGATAAATCCAGACCGCAAAGATTGGTCATCAAGACTAATTGATGCACTCTGGGCGTATCGTACTGCTTTTAAAACAATTTTGGGCATGTCTCCTTACCGATTAGTCTATGGAAAGCCTTGTCACCTACCTGTGGAATTGGAATATAGGGCATATTGGGCTATTAAGGCAATGAACTTTGACATGGACAAAGCTAGACTAGCAAGGAAACTTCAGATTAATGAATTGGAGGAATTAAGAAATGAAGTATATGAAAATGTTAAGATTGCAAAATCCAGGATGAAAATTTTTCATGATAAGTACATAGTGCGAAAGTCTTTTGAACCTGAAAAAAAAGTTCTACTTTTCAATTCAAGACTCCGCCTTTTTCCTAGAAAGTTGAAATCAAGATGGACTAGACCTTACATTGTCAAAAAAATGTTTGAACATGGGGCAGTGGAAGTGGAGAACCCATCAAATAGTAATATTTTTACCGTCAATGGTCAAAGATTGAAACCCTTTGTGGTGGACCTTGTCAAAAATGTGGAGACCATTCTTTTGATGGATCCAGAAAGCGCCTGCCTGCCGACACAAAAAAGGGCTGGGTTAGGGAAAACCCGCTCCAACCCGAACCATACCACCGCCTTTATAAGGCCCCACCTCATTTTCCTCCCTTTCCACGCACCTCGATCCCTTTCCCCTTTCTTTTCCTTTCTTTCTTCTTTTCTTTCTATTTTTCTTCTTCTTCGCCACTGTTACGATACTCTGGAATCACGACCCATCTCCCAACAACACCATGGCCATACTTCCGGAAGATCCCACCCTTTGTCTCATAATCTATGTGTGTTTACTTTATTTGTACATGACTATGCTTCTTATGTCTGCACTCAGAATCAAGGGTAATCACCCTAACCCAGATTTGCAACTAGATGGTTGATTTGTTTATTTTGCTTGTAGGTTATCACCCTAACCCAGATTTGCAACGAGATGGTTGATTTGTGTATTTTGCTTGTAGGTTATCATCTTAACCCAAATTTGCAACGAGATGGTTGATTTGTGTATTTTGCTTGTAGGTTTTGACTAATGGACCAGATCTCTATCATTCAAAGCTCACCTGATCAGTAAATTCAAAACATTAGGGATAATGCTCAGTTTAGATTGGGGGGAGAGAACTACAATTTATATGAGCCTAAGCCTGTTAGAAAATTTTTAAATTTCTATTGTTGTTGTTGCTGTTCTTGATTAGATTGTGTACCGTAGTTTGATTACCATGTTTTATATTTTGATAATTATGTTTGTGGGTCATCTCTGATCGTCTTTGTGACTGACAGACGTTAAAGAATCAGATAGTGAGTCTTAATAGTATAAAAAGCATGGATGTTAAAATTTTTTGGTTTAGTTTAGGAGTTCTACGCACATTTCCTTCTGATGTGCACACTATGATCATGAGACAAGTAAGATTGGTAAGAAAGAATGAGATCCGAGAACAACAAGCGAAACCCCTGTGCGGCCGAAGCACCTATGCCAAAAGTCGTCGTGCCAAAAGACTAGGTGTCTGTAAACAGTGTGGTAGATACTTTCACGAGAAGAGATATAATCAGTGTTCCAAACCAATTTTTTGTCGATCGCTTGATCGATTAGACTGGATAGTGAATGGGTAGAGTAAGGATTATCCTGACACGCCATCCTATTCCAGAACATTGCTTAATCGATTTGTGAGAGAAGAAATTGGGAGAGTTACTGGCCGTTCATATGGCACAGGGACAGATGAAGACTCGGATTAGAATAGTTGGGATGAAAGCCAAGGGTCCGAATTTCTATAAAAAAAAAATTTCCTTTTGTTTTGTACAAACTCTTTTGACTAAAATGAAAATATGGCCGAGTAAGGAACGTTCCAAAATACCAACCTGGAGCGTGGGTAGGGATCTGTCCTGAGACGCCATGAACTTTTGGTTCAAATTTGAATATTTTGCCCTCTTTTGTTTTGCATAAAATAGTGCAGAAAAATTTTGAATTTTTTTTTGAGTTTTGATTCTACGTTTGAACGCCAAGTGACGTTCGAACGTAGCCTGCTTATAGTACTCAGCCTCTGATGAAGTCTCTGATGGAAACAAAAGTACTAGGAGCTCATCTCGTTCGAACGCCAATAGCCCGTTCGAATGAGAATAACGTTCGAACGCCAATACCACGTTCGAACGACAGAAGCTTATAGTACTTTGGTCTCTGACAAAACTCAAAAGTACTGGGAGTTCACAACGTTCGAACGTCATTAACGTTCGAATGATATTTTAAAATCCTTCATACAACGTTTGAACGTAAATAACGTTCGAACGTTCTTCCTCAGACTATAAATACTTGGGTTGTCTTCCTTAGTTCAAAATTTCCAAAAAACTCAAAAATCCTCTAAACCCTAGGATCCCTTTTCACTCCCCGCCCCTCAATACTCCACTCATTCCTCATTTCCACCACAAATCAGCCACCCAAAAGCTGTTCCACATAAAAAATCCCTAATTTTCACCGGATAAGCAAAATTTTTCACCACCTCTTAAGCTCAAAATCGAGAATAGCACAATGCCTAGGGTTAAGCTCCCTGCCAGGCGCACTCCATCAGTAAATCAAGAACCAAACTTCGTAGAAGAAGTCATTCAAGAAAGAGAAGGGAATCAAAGAAGAAAGAGATACGATCGCACCAGATTTCCCAGTGGCCTTAAGGCTGAGAGGTATGAAAACTTCTTTCAAAATCACGCCGTGGTTTGTGAACGAGATGTAGTAATTGCTGATTTTGCTGAGTTGGGTTTGTTGGAAGAGATGAAGAGGAGGAAATGGGTGTGGCATTTGAGAAACGACAGAGACGCCGTTGTTGACTTGGAAGGGAGTTCTACTCCAATGCTGAGATCATCAACGACACAATCCGAATGTATGTTGAGGCACCCACATCGATGTGGATGAGGCATGTCTTTTGGAGGTAAGAAAAGACATGCCTCGGGTACAAAACCTAATGTATCCGCCTAAGAAAAATGTGGCGTTGAATGTGGTTGGAAGAGAGTTGATGGGGCAGATTGATTTTTCATAGTGAGGGAGAAAATTTTTGAACCAAGGAGAGCTTACTAACAAGTACAAGATGCTTAATTTGATTGCGGTGGCAAACCTAGCGCCAATAGGAAGAAAAAAAATGAGATTTTGCCCGAGATGGCACGATTGCTCTATGCACTAGGGCAAGGGCATAACATCAACCTCCCCTCGATGGTTTTGAATGAGATGAAGAAGGGGCGCGACGCAAAGAGGAGTGCACTCCCATTTGGCACACTTGTGACTGAAATTTGCACTGACAATGGAGTGAGGGTGAGGCCAAAAATGAACATCCAAAAGCCAATGGGGCCATTGAACAAAGGGTCGTTCAAAAGAAGCTTAGGACATAGTGGTGCCCCAGTGGCTAGGCAAGAAGTGCCCCCTCCCTCAAGGAATTAATGAGGTATAATAGGAGTTGGACGCCGAAGAAGAAAGAGAGAGAGCAACCAGATCAAGCAGGCCCCAACACGACCACCCGACGATCTCTACGGGACATCATGCTTAGCATTGAAGATAAGTAGGATGAGATCCTGAGGCTTTTGAGGGGTGGAGCTGGTGGTGCTAGTGGAGCTGGTGGTGTTGATGGAGATAGAGGAGAGGATTGATTATTTATGTTCTTGAGGGGGAGTAGTTGATTTATGTTCTTTACTGGTTGTTGTTTGTTCATTCTTCTTTGAATAGTTTTTAGGAGATTTTTGTACCTTTGTGAAGGAGTTTCTTTTGATAACTCTTGTGGATGTTTTGTGATTATTGTGGACACTTGTATATGTTTTTTGTTTTGAGTTGATTGTGGATAGTTGAAGTTATGTTTTGAATGGATGAATTGCATCACTGACATTATTGTAAACAAGTATCCTTTATGCAATGAATGATTTAGTTTATCACTTTTATTTGTTTAAAATGCATGCATAGGGTTAGCACTCTAATTCTTGTTAATAGTGAAACACATGTGGATGTTAAGCTTACTTGTGAAAATGACTAAGCACATGATCGGTTTGACACCACAACTTAACACCCACGACATAAAACCTCATTTTTTTTGGGAACATCGATGCTATCTTTATGCTTAAATTGTCAAAATGTACATAAGTATTTGTTATTCTTAAAGTACAAGGTGATCAGTCTCGAAAATGGAATCGTTATATAACTAACATTCCTTGAAACACCCAACATAACCAGTGGAGATGACAAAGAAAACCATGGTAAGTCTTGAGCTTTACAATGTTTTTTGAGAGGATATCAACAATTACTCAAAGTAAGCTCTGTCATTTCTGATCTCTTGCAATAATCTCATTAAACTTGCTTTGATTGAAGCAACTAAAGTGATCTATTTTTCATAACCCACAGGGAACTTTTGTATACATAGATATAGACATACTTGAGAAAGGATCTTAGGCCATCTTTGGATCGACTCTAAGCCTTAGCTAATTCTTTTACAAAAGTTTATCCCTAGTCAGCCATGCTTGAGCCTCAAGTAAATGAATTCTTTTTAGCCCGTGTGATGACCAAAGCCACAAAAAAGCACATTTACCATACCTTGCTATCGAATTTCTTGCACCCTCTTGCAAATCACTATGAAAAAAAAAGGCAAGAAAAAAATAATAAAGACAATGGTGGCTACTGTTCAATACAAGGAAAATGAGTGGAAGCAGCCAAAAAAGAAAAGACACTGTGAGACAAGGAATTGCCAAGAAAGTGAAAAATAGGACAAATGAAAGAAAGAGATCCCATTCCAAGGAAAAATATCAAGAAAGTTAGAAAGAGGTGTGCAACACTGCATAAAAAGATAGCCTTTGATCACCATTGATGTTATTTCATTAGCCACTGACCTTTGGCCCCATTACAACCTACAAAAAGCCCTAGGTGATCTCAAGTGTGATGCATATGTGTATTATCTACTACAAGTGGGGTGTGTTAACTAGAATCTCTCTAATTGCATCAATATTTGTTCATAAGATTATGCCAAGGTTAAAACTGGTTTCCTCAAAACTTCACTCTTATACTAATGATGCATGAGATTTTTGGATTGGCCATCTTCTGATCACATGCCACCTTGGAGAGACATGTCACTATAATCGGAGTGATTTGTTTTGCTGAGAGCATTCATAGAGAGACTTGTGTAATCAAAGCTATCCATGCAAGGTGGAAAAAGGGAATGATTGTTATATACCAATTCTTGTTTCTAGTATGACCATCCTACTACTCAGAAAATCTCAAATGCTAATGTGACAGGTGCTAATTTTTGCATAAAGTGAGTACCAATGGAAGGAAAATGTAGGTGATAAGTCACGATTGAGGGTTAAGTGTCCCAACGACTATGATGCTAATTCATTTTTTTTAGCAATCTCACATACACATTTGTTCGACTAAAGTTTGTGGGTAGCTTCACTGAAAACCCTCACAAGACAACACTCGTCCACTAGGGTAAACCTAGCGTTTCAACGACTTGTTGCATAAGCTAAATGCTACCAGATGACCCATGAAAAAGGCATTAGGAATAAATTTACCTTTCATTGTCATTGTATTACTAGAGACTTGCAATATTTAGGTTGGGGGGGGGTGTGATTCATGCATAAAGTTAACAATTTTTACTATGCCTTTTTGAACTAATTGTGTTTTGATGGAGTTTAAGTAATGACATTTTAGGTCCTAAATAGGGAACAAAAATACAGAAGGTTGGAACAAAGTAAGAATGTTCGAACGTCAACCCACATTCGAACGTCCTTTGAAACCCTGCCAAGGCCAGCTGCTGAGACATAGTGTGTTGTAGTCAACAAAAAGAAAAAGAAGAACCAGAAGTACGTGAGTACAATGTTCGAATGTCACTCCAGATCTAGTATGAAAGGAATTTGTGTATTAGAACTTAACATAGGTTGGGTATCTAAAATGATAAAGTCCACGGGAAAATAAAAATTATGGACCAGAACATCTTCCACCATCCCTCATGGTATTTTCACTAAGCGGTCAGCTAATTGAAGTGTCACCAAAGTGGGTTTCAACTCTCCTATTTCTAATTGCTCATGCACTGAATAAAGAAGCAAATTAACGCTTGCTCCCAGATCTAATAAAACTTGTTCAATCTTATGATTGCCTATAATACAAGAGTTGGTAGGACAACTAGGGTCTTTATACTTAGGCGGAATCCTATATTGAATTATGGAAGACACCCGCTCAGTTAAAAATGTCTTCTTTTGCACATTTAATTTTCTTTTAATAGTGCAGAAATCTTTAAATATTTTTGCATAAGAAGGTATTTGTTTTATGGCATCCAACAAGGGAATGTTGATCTTAACATGTTTAAAAATTTCCAACATATCACTGTGCATGTTAGGCTTGATAGATTTAAGTAATTTTTGTGGGAATGGTGCAGATGTCAAATTTCTCTCAAGATTAATGATTTCAGATTGGTCAAGTTTATTACCACTCTCCATAGATTTTTAAATTTTCTCAGATTCCTGAACTTTAGTGGGAACAATTTTATTTATTATTTTCCCATGACGAACTATGGTGATAGACTTGACTTTCTCATGTAGAGTATCAGATGTGCAAGTCTCATTTACATTAAATTAACCATGCTGATTAGGTTGGGTCTGAGCTGGAAACTTACATTTCACTTGATGGCACGGAGCAGTAGTCAATTTAGTAAGAGTACTTCTGATATCATGTATAGCATGAGTGGTATGATTATTGAAGTTAGTTCGACTTTGCATGAATTGAGATAATACCTCTTCAAAATTTCTCTTAGGAGATGGAGTGTAGGGAACAAAATTAAAGGAATTCTGTTGAGGTATTTGTGATGCATGATTTTCACTCCTCCAACTAAAATTGGGGTGATTTTTTACCAAGGGTTGTATGAATTAGAATATGGGTTGTTATAAGGCTTTGAGAAATTATTTGCAACATTTACTTGATCATGTAGAACTTCTTTCAAAACAAGAATTTTTGGACACTTCTTTATGGGGTGTCCAGGGATTTCACAAATGCTGCAAATTTCCTCAATAGGAACAATGTCTATCTCATTAACCTTTCTAAACTCCATAGCCTCAACCCTCATAGACAATGTGACAAGTCTTGCCTCTAAGTCATTATCATCTTTCAACTGATACTTGCCCCCTGATGATAAAAAAAATCTTATTCTTAGAAGGTTCTTGGGATGTGGTATCCCAAGATTGTGCATTCTCAGCTAAATGGTCTAGAAAATCAAACCCTCATCTGGTCCCTTATTCATAAAATCACATTTACACATCATTTCTAAAAATTAGTGCATTTGAGGGGTTAAACATTTATAAAAGAAACTTAGAACACGTCAGCTCTCATATCCATGATGTGGGCAAGATGTAAGAAGGTCTTTAAATCTATCCTAACTTTTGTAAAAAATTTCAGACTCTTTTTGAGAAAAATTCATAATTTGCCTTTTAAAAGAGTTTGTATGATGTGTAGGGAAAATGTTTTTCAACTGACTGTACTCACAGAAATAGTTTGATCATCAAATGTAACACAAACCTCCTCAAAGTCTATAATACGCAAGTAGGGGTTTTTGAATCCATGCTATGAAAATTTTGAAGTAATGCAATCATGCTAGGTTTAAAAATGAAATTTGTGACATGCAATGGAAAAATGATACATGAAGATGCAATATGATAAGCAGATAGCAAATATTCACGCAAAGTTTGACTTTGACTAGCATTCAGATTATCGACATCATTCTTATCATGCTTACTTATTCTGTGTTCAGGATCCTCATGTTCAGGAAATTATTTCTCCTACTATTATTAGGATCTGCAACCATTGTGTGAGATATATGATTTGAATCAAATGAATCAAATAAATTTTCAAATAGAGTATCTAAATCTTCTCTAATCAATCGTCTACTTGAATCACGATACCAAGAACTCATAAACTAAATAAAGCTAGAAATTAAAAGCAAAGAACAAAAACTAATTAACAAGAATAATAAATAATAGCAAATAAAAAAAAATGTAATGAAGTTACTGGATTTGTGAAGAATCAAAAACCAAGAAACTTCCTTAATGATGTTACAGTGGTGCCTTTGTCTTCAACAATTCCTTGGCAACGCTGCCAACAACTTGCTACAACTTCAAATATGTTAACCCAAGCCTAGGTTGTGCAATGTAATATTAAATCAAAAGACTGAGGTCGAACCCTTAGGGAATAGAGAAAACAATAGTTACCACTTTAAAACAATCAACAATTTTATAACCAATTTGCTTAGAAAAGTGTTTCAATTGATAAAATCAGAAAGAATTATTTAAATCAATACATAAAATACTGAAGTATTAGGGAACCCTTTCAAATCCATATAGTAATGATTAAATACTTAGTTTCCATACTCAATCATGTATCAAATTGTCAAGTGACTCCAGTTGGAAAATTTAGCGATAGAGACATAGAAACACCACTTTTCATATCCAAAGGTCTATTTAGAAAAATCAAAGAATTACTTGCCGATTGTAAGCATTTACTGTGCCAGGAGTCTATAACAAATCAAACTCTCCTAACAAATCAATTCCTGAATTAACCATACATTCCTCTAGTTATATTATTATGTGAAATAATTCTAATCAACTTCAGCGGGGAATCGCTAGTTATTTGTCCTGCAGGAAAATTCAAGTAATCAATTCATAATCGAAGCTTAAGAACAAGACACTTGGAATTTCCTGCAAGGCAACACCATCCGGATGGTCACTAGGTGGCCAGACCTTACTTCTTCAACTCAGCCTTACTTTCCACCTCATGCTTCCCTTTTGTCTATAAATAGGAGACTCCTTCTTCATTCCAAGTAGGCCGGCCATCCAAGAGCCAAGGGAGAGTTCCAAAGAAAGAAAGAAAGAAAAATAGAGGGAAAGAAAAGAACTACTGCCTACACCAATATTTTGTAATTCTACATTTTTGTTATATCTTTCCATTCGGATAGCTGAACTACTGCCACCTTTTTGTCTTATTTGATAGTCAGGATGGTTGTGTTTTAGTTGCTCCTTGCGAAAGACGTGTCAATCTTTTATTTACTATTGTAATGAAACCTACCCGCACTCCTCGCTTGTCTGTAGCGATGGGGCGTGAGTAGTTACTTACACCCTTCAGTGAAGGGTGAACATATGTATAATATTGGTTAGATTCTGAAAATACTGATGTTTTATTTATATCTTTATTTATATATGTATTATAAGCTTCATGCATGATACAATGATATGCGTAGTTTCGGTGCTATGCTTGAAATTATGTCATCAGTGCATCATCAACCTATCGGTAAAATAACCATGGCTTTCCTATCGGTATGGCTAGTCCTCCACTTGAACGCTGAGGATGTTTAACTGTTGCATGGTACTAAACCTAAATGATCCTCATGAATGGCTTGTCCTTCTGGATTATTAAGATCATTTAACTGGTATAAATGATAATATTCCCAATCGAACAACCACGACATTCCTATCGGTATGGTTTATCCTCCACCGGAACGCTAAGGATGTTTAACTGGTATATATGTATCACAGATGAAGTCAAATGAATAATTCAATTATTCTTCATGATTGGCTTGTCCTTATGGTTTGCTCAGATTAATCACTTGATACATCTATAACCAACTAACCAAAGAAGTTGCTGCGTTATGACTTAATACCACCAGTTAACCTAAGAAGTGGCTGTGTTATGGTTTATTATATATGCACCTACTATTATAGAGTCAATTGAGTAATTCAAGTATTCCTCATGCATGGCTTATCCTTCTGGTTTGCTTGGATTAATCAATTGACATGAATACCACCAGCTAACCTAAGAAGTTGTTGTGTGATGGTCTATATACATTAGACCTACTGGTTAACTTGCTAGTAAAATGGGAGTTAATTGTTGTAAGGTAGCATTTTCAGTACTTAACTAATATAAAGCATATAGAATCCCTAAACTGAAGGGTATCTTTTATATTCTTGTCATTAATATGCTTACTTGCATACTTTATTTAATTAAACTAGTTGTTAATCTAAGCTCACATCACAAGCTATCAAATGATACACTACTTCAAACAACAACTTTATTATTTTTATTTTCAAATCTAAATTACTAAAATTCTCTGTGGGATCAATACTTGGACTTAAACCAATAAAACTATAATTCGACCACTTATACTTGGGTGTCTAATATAATATAAATTAGATCACGAAATAGTGCGAATCAAGTTTTTGGCGTCATTGCCGGGGAGTTGCGGTAATTAAATAATAATAATAATAATATTTGTTTAGTTGTATTGTATACTTTGTTTGTGTGTTTTTTATAGTCTATGTCTGTTCATTCATCAGTAGGTTCGGTAAATCAGTCATCACCCTCATCTTCTTCATCTTCATCTACACAAGAATCCTTTGAATTAAGTATGGCTAGAAACGTACCTAGGGAAGAACAACCAAGAGAACAAGAGGTGATTCAAAATGTCCGACCATTAAGAGAATATCTACATCCTACAAGAACTAATGTCCCGTCATGTTTTGCTTTTTCAACAGACGCTCCAAATATTAATATTAAACCAGGAACAATATAGTTAATACCACAATTCCATGGTTTAGAAACTGAAAACCCCTATGTTCATATGAAAGAATTTGAAGAAGTCTGTGGAATGTTGCAAGATAATTCTGAAATGGTCAGATTAAAACTTTTTCCTTTTCCTTTGAAAGATAAAGTTAAACTATGGCTTACCTCTTTAAAGGAAAATTCAATCACAAACTGGCAAGCTTTACAAGCTAAGTTCTTTAAAAAAAAAAAATTCATGTGCATCGCACAAATACATTAAGACGTCAAATAATGAACTTTTCTATAAAAGAAGGTGAAACTTTTTATCAATGTTGGAAAGATTTAAAGATCTTCTCCAAGCTTGTCCACATTATGCATTTGAAAACTGGACTTTAGTTGGTTTCTTTTATGATGCACTTCCAGCTGCAATGCGACAATTTGTTGAAATGATGGCCCAAGGAGAATCATTTCAATTTTTTGATACTATTTTAGAAAGTTCCCAAATGTGACACTCAACTTCTTCGACTATTGTGAAAAATAAGCCATCTACATCTAAAAGAGGAAAATATATTTTGTAACACCCCAAAACACACCCTAGACGACCTTACATTCTAAAACCATTCATATCATAAGAGCACTAATATAATCCCTTAAGAAACAAGACTGCATTTGTCATCCACGAATATTTACAACATTATCCAAAAGAATAAGCCCAAGTCATGGCTATTACATCTCAAAAATTAATTAAAGAAGCTCAGCGGAATAAACAAAAGAAGCTAGACTACACAATGTTCCAAAAGAATGTCCTAGTCTAGTACAAAATGAAAGGAGGTCGCTTTATGCGTCCCCTCAGGATCCATACTCCCGTCCACTGGAGTCTCCCCAAGTAGCAGGCTCCTCGACCCTTACGTCCTCCTCCTCAAACGGGTAATCTGAAAAATGTTAGCGATAGGGGGTGAGCACGATGCTCTGTAGAAAAATTCTCTCAAACCCATACAAGGTTTAGAAAAGCATTTAAAATGATCGGTCTCAATTTTAACATAACATAGATACATAATTTGAAATAAAGCAATGACATTTAAAAAAGATCTCAAGTTTATTTAAAAACATTACTTAAATGAATAAACGAGCACCACATACAAATAATAACCATTAATTGTCATAACCACTTCCCAACAATTCTTTCAGTAGGTGGCATACTTTGTGGTAACCTTCACTCCCCTTTAGCTCACCTTTGATTCTCAAGCATCCTTACCGGGAACCTCTTGAAAATGGATGAGCATCCTTACATGGAACCTCTCACCAATCACTATATTATTTCCCAAGCATCCTTACCGGGAACCTCTTGGGAAGGGGTGAGCATCCTTACAAGGAACCTCTCACTCATGTGCATCACAAACAACCCAACCAAGCATACAATTCCAACATTCATCTCAATTTACAAGCATCTATCCAAAATTTCCAAAATATATCATGTAATAATTCCACAACCAACTAAGAAAATACATGAGATCACAATAACATCATTTTTTTACCCAACACAAAGCACTAAGATTTCAAAATTCATAATAAAGAAAGCATTTAGGAAGGAAATACTTCACTCTCCAAAAATTAGGGTTTTAAAACTATAAAGGATATTTCATGGGTATTAAACCCTACTCTGTTCAAAACATGTAATCCTTGCAAAAAGCCTAAGAGAGGATGATTCCATAGTATATATATACCATTGATAGCCAAAAAATACTTATATAAATACCCTAGCCTCAATATAAGTGAATGAGACAAAACCCCTACCTTGAATCCTTAGCTTTAGTGTGAAGAACAAGAATATTTGGTCTTGAATCACCCTTGAATCTTTGTTTTTTCCCTTCCTTTCTTCCTCTCTAATGCTCTCTAGGGTTCCAAGAGGTGTGGGGGTGTGAGGGGAGTGAAGGAAATGAGAGTAAATGAGTTTAAAACATAGCAGCCCCGAAAAACACTGTTCACAGGCTGTTTTGGGTTTCTCCAAATTTACGGTTTTGCCACTAAAAATCTCCAATTTGATCCATATGACTACCCTAAGGTTTGTCGACGTTTCGAATTCATTTTTAATTTTATTTTAACCTAAAAATATTTATTTTTATGATTTATCTCAAAACTCAAGTCAACGTACACCCGAAACACTAAAGTTTTTATTTTACCATTCGAATCGGCTATTAATGAAGTTTTGCGATGTTTGCAAATAAAAGGTGATTGATTCTTAAAGCCTTTTATACTTATTTGAAGCCTAAAAGTACTTGTTATTCTTATATTTTGATTTAGGATGCAAATGGAGACATTAAATGCAAAACGAAGCTAATTGGACTATTTTGACATCATTTCGTTATCTGAGCATAACTCTCTCATCCGAGTTCCGATTGAGCTGATTCAAGATGCTATGGAATGATACGAAAGAGCTCTAAAACTTTCATGTTTTGAGTGTTGAGAGATATTGATTGCATCAAGGTCTAAAGTGGGCTTGAAGTTGCAGCCAGTGCACTGTTCAAGCTAATTGGGCTGTCAAAACAGCCCATTGTTATCTGGGCATAACTCTCTCATCTGAGATCCAATTGAGATGATTCAAGATGCTATGGAATTATACGAAAGAGCTCTAAATATTTCATGTTTTGAGTTGTGAGAAATATTGACTGCATCAAGGTCTAAATCGGGCTTGAAGTTGCAGCTAGTGCACTGTTCAAGCTAATTGGGCTGTCAAAACAGTGCATCGTTATCTGGGCATAACTCTCTCATCCGAGTTCCGATTGAGATGCTTCAAGATGATATGGAATGATCAGAAAGAGCTCTAAAACTTTCATGTTTTCAGTTTTGAGAGCTATTGACTGCATCAAGGTCAAAATCGCGCTTGAAGTTGCAGCTAGTGCACTGTCACATGCACTGTTCCCAGCCTGTCTTCATCCTTTTTCCATTTCCAATCCATTCCTAAGCCAAACAAATCCATCCCAAACCTCTACAACACATATTTCTACACCAACCTATTTAATACAAGTTCTAGGACCTAAAATTTCATATTTTCACTTATTAAAACTAAATTTCAACTATTATTTCCACTAACATTTTAAATCTCAACTTTTCTAATCTACCAAATTCAAACACACATCACTACATATATCCACATTTTTTTAACACAATTATTTACTATATATCTATATACATATATAAAAGAAAATACGGGGTGCTACATATTTTGAAAGACGATGATGATTTAAGAGCTAAAATGGCTAATTTATCTTGAAAATTAGAAGCCTTAGAAATGAAAAAATCTAAGCAAGTAGCTGTTGTTTCTTCTACTGATCAAATATGTGAAATTTGAGTGTTGTCAGGACATCCTGCTGGGGAATGTCCAACTATACTTGCATTCAAAGAAGTGTTAATTGAACAATCTAATGTTGTTCCAACTTATAATAATAAGCCTTATATGGATTAATTCACTGAAACTTACAATCCAGGATGGAGAAATCATCCAAATTTGAGTTGGAGAAATACACAACCCACAAATCAAACACAAGGTCCACCACAATCACAAAATCCACAACAATATCAGCCATATCAACCTCCTCAGAGAAGAACTCTAGAAGATACTATGAATCAATCTATTTAGAGTCAGATAAGTTTCAATACTCAAACAACTCAAGCATTTAATGATTTGAAAGCTCAAACTTCACAGAGTATTGAAGATATTAAAAGTCATCTAGCTAAATTAACCCAGTCTATAAACACCCACATTCTTATCTTTATATAGCACGTAATTATGTTTTTGAAATACTAATTTAAGTAATGGAGTATGCATGAACTAAGTAGATTGTAAGAGTAGAGATAAAAATGTTAATAGTGTAGAATCGGTAAATATTTAGTGTAAACATAGTTTTGACTTGTAATATATGAAACCGTTTGCAATAGAACTTATACCAACTATGTTTGATGAACAAATGTATGTTGTGAAAGTTTGGATTGGTTTTGGAAGGGTTTGGAATGGATTAGAAATGAAAAACAGAGGAAGAGGGCATACCGTACCGGTATGCTCTGTAAGTTCCAAAATTTTAAGTCGCAATCGGGGGTCCCCTTTTCATCCTATAAATACATAATGATGCCTCCATGAGCTCCATTTCAACCTTTCTAAACCTATAAAACCTTAGAGTGGAAGAAAGGAAGAGAAAAACACAAGATCAAAGGGGATTTCCACTTCAAGAAGATCAAAACCCTAGTTTTTCAAGAACACCAAGGCGGGGGGTTTTCTTCCATTCTTGTTCATTGAGGCTAGGGCTTAAATTATATGTATTTGTTTGACATTAATTCTTATATATATGCTATGAAATAATCTTTTCTTGGTCTTTTGCAATTATTAGTGTGTTTTAAACAAAGTTAGGGTTTAATACCCATGAAATCTCATTTTCTTGATATAAAATCCTAGTTTTCAAAAGAGATGAACTTTCTTTTTGATTCTTTCTTTCTTCTTGACTTTGAAACTTTAGTGCTTGGTGTTGAGTAATGAAATGATGTTGTGATGATCTTTTGCTTATTTTGTTAATTTGTTCTCTTGTATTTCAAATTGTGAAATTGGGGATTTGTGGAATTGTTTGTTATTTGAGAAAATTGTTTGAATGGTATCTATTGTATGGTTGTTTTGATGCACTTGAATTGCATTCAAGCACTGCCGTAGAGTGTTGAGGTTAGTCTATTCTAGTGGGGGTGAGATGGTTTGCTCACACATGTAGTGGTTTGTTGTTTGTGAGAGCAGCCACTATTGTTCACGTTAGTTCAATGCTGAGGTTGGGTATAACTTTCCTGGGAAGGATTCGTCAATGCCGTGGGAGACAGTATACGCCATTCCTAAAGTGGTTTGTGTGATTATGGTTGGGTGAACGAGGTTGAGTTGCTGTATAGATTTATGGGAAGCAACCAACATACATGAGAACATGTTTATTGTGTGGAATTGGTTTCCTACAAAAGCTTGTGGAGGTATGCCACTTTACACGAACTTGTGGGAAATGACTTATGGTTAGAAATTGTTTATTGTTTGAAAATTCATTTTACTGATCATTTAAATTATTGTTGTGATGTAAACTTGAGATCTACTCAAATGTTCCTGTTTTCTTTCAAAATTTAATATATGATATTTGCAAAATGAGACCGACTTGTTTTTACATATTTTCTAAACCTTGTTCAAGTTTGGGAGGAATGTTACTATAGAGCTTAGTGTTCACCCCCTTACAAACTACATTTTTTAGATTATGTACTAGAGGAGGATTTGGGAATGGAGGAACCGGCACACTGGGAGATTCCCGTAGACAGGCATGTTGATCCCGAGGTGGACACTTAGAACAACATTATTTTTTATTCTAGACTAGGAAATTTACTTTGGAAATATTGTGACACTTTTGTAATTTCGCTGTGAGTTTATGTTTAATTCTTTTGGGATGTAGTTATCTTACTTTTGGGATCATATTCTTTTGGGGATATAGTCATCATGTTTTGGCGTATTCTTTTGGGAACGAGATTGTAAAGATTACCTTTGATGTATGAAATTTCCTTAAGGATGAATTATTTTTTTGCTCTCATGATGTGAATGGTTTTTAATTTGTAATGCCGTCCATGGTGGGTTTTGGGGCATTACAAAGTTTTGGTATCAGAGCTTAGACTTTAGGTCTTACATGGGAGGTGTAGGTTATGGATTACCATTAGAGTGTAGGACTAGGTGGAATAGAATTATTGATATAAATTCTATACATGTCTAATGCTTTAGATTAAAAGTATAGTTTGGATGTCTTGTGCATCAATGAAACTAAATTGTGAATTGATGTGCAGGATGGACGGTAGGCGTAGACGTGGACGAGGTCGTGGTGGCCAAGCAAACCCACCACCATCACCACCTCCCGATGCCATGAACGCCATCAACCAATGCTTAAGGGAGCTCACCACTCTAGTACAAAACCAGAATGGAAACAACAACAACCATAACAACCACAATTGGGCAGCTCATCCACTAGCCCAAGTACCGGGCAACGGGGATGAGAATCGAAGAATGGTCGTTCTTCGAGAGTTTCTAAGACAACGCCCACCCAGTTTCCCAGGAAGCTCCAATCCCTTGGATGCGGATAGATGGATTCGCCGAGTGAAGAAGATTTGTGACGGCATGGGTATGGCCGATGACCTTAGAGTCGGCTTGGCGACATATCTATTGGAGGGAGAGGCCGACCATTGGTGGGATTCTATAAAGAGAAAGAGGAACACCGATGCACTCATTTGGGAGGAGTTCGACCAAATCTTCCAAGACAAGTATGTTCCAAAATCAGTTAGAGACAGAATGAAGGCAGATTTTCTTGCTCTACGACATATCAGCATGACGGTGGCCGAGTACGAGAGGAGGTTTGACGAGCTATCCCGTTATGCTACGGAGGCCAGCAGGGCCAAGCACTTTGAATAGGGATTAAAGCCTATTATTCGGGAGAAGTTAGTGGCCCTCAAGATCAAGGAGTATGTGGATATGGTTGACAGAGCTGCATTGGTGGAGAGAGACACCGAGAACACTTAGAGGTAAGAGAGCTTTTCGAGTGGAGGTCCGATCAGGACAGGTGCTAGCAACAGTGGAGGGCAAAGAGCGGCACCATACTGTCGCCCAGATCAGGAGAGTGGATAAAAACTTCAGACTGCTCGAAAAGCTGGAGGCGTACGAGAGAGGATAGGCACGGACCCACACCAATGCTTTGTGGAGGTGTCAGGCACTTCACAAACAACTGCCCATCGCTTCCACCCAGAACCAATCAAGTCGCCAGGCCTGTAAATGCAACCCAGCCTCCACCATCGAAACCACTACAACAGAGACTGTTAGCAGCTCAGGCCACAAGCGGCGCCAATCAAGGGAGAGTGTTTGCTTTGACTCAACCGGAGGACGATGCTTCCAATGCTGTAGTGGAAGGTATCATTTTTCTTTAAAATTATTGGGCCCGAATCTTATTTGATCCCAGTGCTACACATTCCTTCATACGCACTACATATGCTCTAAGTTTGGGCTTTGACTTTGGAAAGTTAGAACATGCCTTGAGTATTAACTTGCCTACGGGAGAATGGTTGGATACTAGAAGGGCGTGTGCTTCGAATTGGGGAACAAGAATTAATCGTAGATGTGGTTGAATTAGACATGAAGGGGTATGCCATCATATTTGGAACTAACTTGTTGTCTATTTTCCATGCGGTAATGGATTATTTTTGCAAGTAGATTTCATTTCAGTCACCGGTAGGGGTAGTTTTCAGTTTCATGAATGATCGAAATTCTTCCAATCCATTTCCCACGACGGGCAATAGATTCTTGAAAGCCAAGGCAGGGAGCACTTTGAGTTTCTTGGCCAGCTTAATGGGAGATGATCGGGACAAATCCCAACTGGACGTAATATTGGTGGTGTTAGACTTTCTGGATGTTGTTCCCGATGAATTACCTAGGTTAACCCCATAAGGAGAGATTGAGTTCAAGATTGATCTCTATCTGGGAACCGAACCAATATCCATTGCTCCTTATTGGATGACACCTTTGGAGTGAAAGGAGCTAAGGATGCAGTTGGACCATCTCTTGACTATTGGGTTTATCTGTTTAAGCACTTCACCTTGGAGAGCCCCCGTTCTCTTTGTAAACAAACATGACGAAACTCTTTGGTTATGTACAGACTACCGAATATTGAACCGAGTGACAGTGAAGAATAAATATCCATTGTCACGAATTGATGATTTATTCGATCAGTTGAGGGTTCAAAGTATTACTGTAAGATTGATCTTCGCACAGGGTATCATCAACTGCGGATCAAGGAGGAGGATATTTCTAAGATAGCTTTATACTCGGTATGGACATTTCGAATATACGATGATGCCGTTCGGACTGAATAATGCACCAGCAGCCTTCATGGATTTGATGCACAGAGTATTCCGGACCTACCTTGATCAATTTGTCATTGTATTTATTGATGATATATTGATTTTTTCACAGACCAAAGAGGAATATGCGCACCTTTTTTCGATCGTGTTACAGACATTGAGAGAACATAAGTTATATGTGAAGATGAGTAAATATGAGTTTTGGATAAAGGAGGTGAAATTCCTTGGCCATGTTGTATGGGAACAAGGGGTAGCTGTTGACCCCACAAAGATTGAAGCCGTGATGAAATGGAAACCACATAAGAATGTGACAAAAGTACGTAGCTTCTTGGGTTTAGCAGGCTACTACTGGAGGTTCGTGGAAGGGCTCTCCAGGCTAGCGATGTCGATGAGTCGCCTTACGAAGACGGGAGAAAAGTTTATGTGGACTTAAGCGTGTGAACTAGCCTTTCGCACCTTGAAGGAGAAGTTGACAACCGCTCCTGTCCTCATTGTTTCGAGTACGATGTGTGTTCACTGATGCTTTGCTTCGAGGCTTGGGGTGTGTGCTAATGCAAGGAGGGAAGGTGGTTGCCTATGGCTCTAGGCAACTCGAGGTTCATGAGCAAAATTATCCCACTCATGACTTGGAGCTTGCCGCTGTGGTTTTTGCTCTCAAGCTATGGAGGTGTTACTTGTATGGGGAAAAATTTCAAGTGTTCTCGGATCATAAAAGCCTTACGTATGTGTTCAACCAAAAAGATTTGAATCTTCGGCATAGAAGGTGCGTTGAGTATCTAGAAGATTATGATTTCACACTCAACTACCATCTGGGGAAGGCCAATGTAGTCGTCGATGCACTTAGCCAAAAATGTTGGGATGAACACAATGTTCTTGCAAGTAAATGGAAGATGAGGGATGCCCTTGGAGACTATGATATATGGGTTGGAGAGGATAGATCTCGGTCATGCCTAATCAACCTTGTGGCCCAACCTACCCTTCAACGTAGGGTTGTAGAATTGCAATGCTTAGATCCTGACTTAGCATCGATTCGAGCTAAATTGGAGAATGGGAAAATAATGGAGGGTTGGTCTTTGAGAAATAGAGATCTCAGATATGGGGAGAAGCTATATGTTCCCGATGATTCATCCCTAAAGGAGGAGATACTTGGAGAGTGTCATCGCTCTAAGTTTGCTATCGACCCCGGTAGCACAAAAATGTATAGGGACATGAAGCGCCAATATTGGTGGAAGGGAATGAAGAAGGATGTGGCAAGGTTCATCGCACAATGTGCGGTGTGCCAACAGGTGAAGATCAAACATCAAAAGCGAGGAGGATTACTATAGTCTTTGCCTATCCCAGAGTGAAAGTGAGATCACATCACCATGGATTTCGCGTCAGGTAACCACAGATGTCGCGCGGGCATAATATAGTATGGGTTATAGTTGATAGACTCACCAAGTCTGCACATTTCTTGAGTATGAAGGCGACGGACACTCTAGAGACCTTGAGCAAGCTGTATATCCGCGAGATCGTGAGATTGCATGGAGTTCCACTTTCTATCGTATCGGATCATGATTCCCGTTTTGTGGTGCGATTTTGGCAAAGTCTACAACGAGCTATGGGGACAGAATTAAGCTTTAGCACCGCCTTTCGTCCCAAAACGGATGGCCAATCCGAGAGGGTGATCTAGATTCTAGAAGACATGTTACGTGCATGTGTGTTTGACTTCAAGGGAGGTTGGAGCGATCATTTGTTGTTGATGGAGTTTGTGTATAATAATAGTTTCCAATCTAGTATTGGAATGGCTCCTTATGCAGCATTGTACGAAAGGCCATGTCGATCACCGACGTGTTGGTTAGAAGCAGACGAGAGTAGCTTGTTTGGGCCAAAAATTATTTGGGAAACTACGAGAAGATTCAACTCATTCGGGAGAGATTACGCACGACACAAAGTAGACAAAAAAGCTATGCGGACAGAAGATGAAGACCATTGGAGTTCCAAGAAGGGGACTATGTTTTCCTCAAAGTGTCCCCTAAGAAGGGAGTTTTGAGATTCGACAAGAAGGAAAAATTGGCTCCAAGGTACATCGGACCATTTGAAGTGATCAAAGTAGTGGGCAAAGCGGTGTATCAACTTCAGTTACCGGCTCAATTGTCAGGGGTGCACGACGTGTTTCATGTGTCGATGTTGAGGAAGTGCCAGTCGGAGACCACGCATGTGATAGATGTGGAATATATCAAAGTTTAAGACGGAGCAACATATGAAGAACAACCGGATAAGATTCTTGATACCAAAGAGAAGGTGCTCTGCAACAAATTCGTCTGACTAGTGAAGGTTTTGTGGCAACATCACAGAATGGAGGAACCTACTTGGGAACCTGAGCTAGAGATGCGAGAGAAGTATCCTTATTTATTCGCTTCTTGAGGTAAGTTTCGAGGATGAAACTTTCTTTAAGGAGGGGTGGATTGTAAACCCCCACATTCTTATCTTAATACAACACGTAATTATGTTTTTGAAATACTAATTTAAGTAATGGTGTATGCATGAACTAAGTAGATTGTAAGAGTAGAAATAAAAATGTTAATAGTGTAGAATCGGGTAAATATTTAGTTTAAACTTAGTTTTGACTTGTAAATATATGAAACCATTTGCAATAGAACTTATGCCAACTATGTTTAATGTACAAATGTATGTTGTGAAAGTTTGGGTTGGTTTTGGAAGGGTATGGAATGGATTTGAAATGAAAAATAGCGGAAGAGGGCATACCGTACCGATACTGCATACCGGTATGCTCTGTAAGTTCCATAAATTTTAAGTCGCAATCCGGGGTCCCCTTTTCACCCTAAAAATACATAATGACACCTCTATTAGCTCCATTTCAACCTTTCTAAGCCTAGAAAACCATAGAGAGGAAGAAAGGAAGAGAAAAACATAAGATCAAAGGGGATTTCCACTTCAAGAAGATCAAAACCCTAGTTTTTCAAGAACACCAAGGTAGGGGGTTTTCTTCCATTCTTGTTCATTGAGGCTAGGGCTTAAATTATATGTATTCTTTTGACTTTAAATCATATATATGCTATGAAATCATCTTTCCTTGGTCTTTTGCAATTATTAGCGGGTTTTAAACAAAGTTAGGGTTGAAAACCCATGAAAACTCATTTTCTTGATACAAAACCCAAGTTTTCAAAAGAGATGGATTTTATTTTTGATTCTTTCTTTCTTGTTGACTTTGAAACTTTAGTGCTTGGTGTTGAGTAATGAAATGATGTTATGATGATCTCTTGCTTATTTTTTTAAATTGTTCTCTTGTATTACAAATTGTGAAATTAGGGATTTATGGAATTGTTTTTTATTTGAGAAAATTGGTGGAATGGTATCTCTTGTATGGTAGTTGTGATGGACTTGAATTGCATTCGAGCACTACCATACAGTGTTAGAGGTTAGTCTACCCTAGTGGGGGTGAGATGATTTCCTAACACTTACAGTGGTTTGTTGTTTGTGAGAGCAACCACTATTGTTCACGTAAGTTCGAGGCTGAGGGTGGGTATACCTTTTCTGGGAAGGACTCGTCAATGCCGTGGGAGACGGTATACTCCCTTCCTAAAGTGCTTTGTGTGGTTTTGGTTGGGTGAATGAGGTAGAGTCATTGTGTAGATTCATAGGAAGCGACCAACATACATGAGAACATGTTTATTGTGTGGAATTGGTTTCCTACAAGAGCTTGTGGAGGTATGCCACTTTACACGAATTTCTGGGAAATGGCTTATGGTTAGAAATTGTTTATTGTTTAGAAATTCATTTTAGTGATCATTTAAATTATTGCTATTGTGTAAACTTGAGATCTATTGAAATGCTCCTATTTTCTTTCAAAATTTAATATATGATATTTACAAAATGAGACCGACTTGTTTTTACATATTTTCTAAACCTTGTTTGAGTTTGGGAGGAATGTTGCTATAGTGCTTAGTGCTTATCCCTTACAAACTACATTTTTCTGATTATGTACTAGAGGAGGAGTTGGGAATTGAGGAACCGACACACTGGGAGATTCTCCTAGACAGGCATGTTGATCCCGAGGTGGACACTTAGAACAACATTATTTTTTATTCTAGACTAGGTAATTTACTTTGGAAATATTGTGACTCTTTAGTAATTCTAGAGTGAGTTTATGTTTAATTCTTTTGGGATGTAGTTATCTTACTTTTGGGATCATATTCTTTTGGGGATATATTCGTCATGTTTTGGCGTATTTTTTTGGGAACGAGATTGTAAAGATTACCTTTGATGTATGAAATTTCTTTAAGGATGAATTATTTTTTTGCTCTCATGATGTGAATGGTTTTTAATTTGTAATGCCGTCCAGGGTGGGTTTTGGGGCATTCCAAAGTTTTGGTAATAGAGCTTAGGTTTTAAGTCTTAGATGAGAGGTGTAGGTTATGGATTACCATTAGAGTGTAGGACTAGGTGGAATAGAATTATTGATATAAATTCTACACACGTCTAATGCTTTAGATTAAAAGTATAGTTTGGGTGTCTTGTGCATCAATGAAACTAAATTGCGAATTGATGTGCAGGCTGGACGGTAGGCGTGGAAGTGGACGAGGTCGTGGTGGCCAAGCAAACCCACCACCATCACCACCTCCCAATGCCATGAACGACATCTACCAATGCTTAATGGAGCTCACCACTCTAGTACAAAACTAGAATGGAAACAACAACAACCATAACAACTACAATGGGGGAGCTCATCCACTAGCCCAAGTACCGGGCAACGGGGATGAGAATCGAAGAATGGTCGTTCTTCGAGAGTTTCTAAGACAACGCCCACCCAGTTTCCAAGGAAGCTCCAATCCCTTGGATGCGGATAGATGGATTCACCAAGTGAAGAAGATTTGTGATGGCATGGGAGTGGCCGATGACCTTAGGGTCGGCTTGACGACATGTCTATTGGAGGGAGAGGCCGACCATTGGTGGGATTCCATAAAGAGAAGGAGGAACACCGATGCACTCATTTGGGAGGAGTTCGACCAAATCTTCCAAGACAAGTATTTTCCAAAATCAGTTAGAGACAGAATGAAGGCAGATTTTCTTACTCTACGACATATCAGCATGACGGTGGCCGAGTATGAGAGGAGGTTTGATAAGCTATCCCATTATGCTACGGAGTTTATGTCTACGGAGGCCAGTAGGGCCAAGCACTTTGAACAGGGATTAAAGCCTATTATTCGGGAGAAGTTAGTGGCCCTCAAGATCAAGGAGTATGGGGATATGGTTGATAGAGCTGCCCTGGTGGAGAGAGAAATCGAGGACACTCAGAAGCGAGAGAGCTTCTCGAGGGGAGGTCCGTTCAGGACAGGTGCTAGCAGCAGTGGAGGGCAAAGAGCGGCACCATACCGTCGCCCATATCAGGAGAGTGGATAGAGACTTCAAGCTGCTCGAGGAGCTGGAGGCGTATCAGAGAGGATAGGCACGAACCCACGCCAATGCTTTGTGGAGGTGTCAGGCACTTTAGAAACAACTGCCCATCGCTTCCACCCAGAACCAATCAAGTAGCCAGGCTAGTAAATGCAACCAAGCCACCACCACCGAAACCACTACAACAGAGACCGTTAGTAGCTCAGGCCACAAGCGGCGCCAATCAAGGGAGAGTGTTTGCTTTGACTCAACCGGATAAAGATACTTCCAATGCTGTAGTGGAAGGTATTGTTCTTCTTTAAAATTCTTGGGCCCGAATCTTATTTTATCCCGGTGCTACACATTCCTTCATACGCACTACATATGCTCTAAGTTTGGGTTTGGACTTTGGAAAGTTAGAACATGACTTGAGTATGAACCTGCCTACGGGAGAACGGTTGGATACTAGATGGGTGTGTGCTTCGAATTGGGGAACAAGAATTAATCGTAGATGTGGTTGAGTTAGACATGAAGGGGTATGACATCATATTTGGAACTAACTTGTTGTCTATTTTCCATGCGACAATGGATTATTTTCGCAAGTAGATTTCATTTCAATCACCGGTAGGGGTAGTTTTCAGTTTCATGAATGATCAAAATTCTTCCAATCCATTTCCTGCGACGGGCAATAGATTCTTGAAAGCTAAGGCAGGTAGCAATTTGAGTTTCTTGGCCAGCTTAATGGGAGATGATCGGGACAAATCCCAACCGGATGTAATATTGGTGGTGTCGGACTTTCTGGATGTTGTTCCCTATGAATTACCTAGGTTACCCCCACAAGGGGAGATTGAGTTCAAGATTGATCTCTATCTGGGAACCGAACCAATATCCATTGCTCCTTATCGGATGACACCTTTGGAGTGAAAGGAGCTAAGGATGCAGTTGGACCATCTCTTGACTATTGGGTTTATCTGTTTAAGCACTTCACCTTGGAGAGCCCCCGTCCTCTTCGTAAATAAACATGACGGAACTCTTTGGTTATGTACAGACTACCGAATGTTGAACCGAGTGACAGTGAAGAATAAATATCCATTGTCACGAATGGATGATTTATTCGATCAGCTGAGGGGTTCTAAGTATTACTCCTAGATTGATCTTCGCACGGGGTATCATCAACTACGGATCAAGGAGGAGGATATTTCTAAGATAGCTTTTTGTACTTGGTATGGTCATTTTGAATATACGGTAATGCCGTTCGGACTGACTAATGCAATAGCAGCCTTCATGGATTTGATGCACAGAGTATTCCAGACCTACCTTGACCAGTTTGTCATTGTATTTATTGATGATATATTGATTTTTCCACAGACCGAAGAGGAATATGCGCGCCATCTTTCGATCGTGCTACAGACATTGAGAGAACATAAGTTATATGCAAAGATGAGTAAATGTGAGTTTTGGATGAAGGAGGTGAAATTCCTTGGCTATGTTGTATGGGAACAAGGGGTAGCTGTTGACCCCACAAAGATTGAATCCGTGATAAAATGGGAATCACATAAGAATGTGACAGAAGTTCGTAGCTTCTTGGGTTTAGCAGGCTACTACTGGAGGTTTTTGGAAGGGTTCTCCAGGCTAGCGATGTCGATGACTCGCCTTATGAAGAAGGGAGAAAGGTTTATGTGGACTCAAGCGTGTGAACTTGCCTTTCACACCTTGAAAGAGAAGTTGACAACCGCTCTTGTCCTCATTTTTTTGAGTACGATGTGTACACTGATGCTTTTCTATAAGGCTTGGGGTGTGTGCTAATGCAAGGAGGGAAGGTGGTTGCCTATGGCTCTAGGCAACTCAAGGTTCATGAGCAGAATTATCCCACTCATGACTTGGAGCTTGCCGCTGTGGATTTTGCTCTCAAGCTATGGAGGTGTTACTTGTATGGGGAAAAGTTTCAAGTGTTCTCGGATCATAAAAGCCTCAAGTATGTGTTCACACAAAAAGATTTGAATCTTCGGCAGAGAAGGTGCATTGAGTATCTAGAAGATTATGATTTCACACTCAACTACCATCCGGGGAAGGCCAATGTAGTTGCCGATGCACTTAGCCAAAAGTGTTGGGGTGAACACAATGTTCTTGCAAGTAAATGGAAGATGAGGGATTCCCTTGGAGACTATGATCTATGGGTTGGAGAAGATAGATCTCGGGCATGCCTAATCAACCTTGTGGCCTAACCTACCCTTTAACGTAGGGTTGTGGAATTGTAATGCTTAGATCCTGACTTAGCATCGATTCGAGCTAAATTGGAGAATGGAGAAATAATGGAGGGTTGGTATTTGAGAAATAGAGATCTCAGATATGGGGAGAAGCTATGTATTCCCGATGATTCGTCCCTAAAGGAGGAGATAGTTGGAGAGTGTCATCGCTCTAAGTTTGCCACCCACCCTAGTAGCACCAAAATGTATAGGGACATGAAGCGCCAATATTGGTAGAAGGGAATGAAGAAGGATGTGGCAAGGTTCATCGCACGATGTGCGGTGTGCCAACAGGTGAAGATCAAACATCAAAAGCCTAGAGGATTACTATAGTCTTTCCCTATCCCAGAGTGGAAGTGGGATGACATCACCATGGATTTCGTGTCGAGTTACCACAGACGTCGCGCGGGCATAATATAGTATGGGTTATAGTTGATAGACTCACCAAGTCCGTACATTTCTTGAGTATGAAGGCCATGGACACTCTAGAGACCTTGAGCAAGCGGTATATCCGCGAGATCGTGAGATTGCATGGAGTTCCACTTTCTATCGTATCGGATCGTGATTCCCATTTTGTGGTGCGATTTTGGCAAAGTCTACAATGAGCTATGGGGACAAAATTACGCTTTAGCACTGCCTTTCATCCCTAAATGGATGGCCAATCCGAGAGGGTGATCCAGATTCTAGAAGACATGTTACGTGCCTGTGTGTTGGACTTCAAAGGAGGTTGGTGTGGTCATTTGCCCTTGGTGGAGTTTATGTATAATAATAGTTTCCAATCAAGTATTGGAATAGCTCCGTATGCAGTATTGTACGGAAGGCCATGTCGATCACCGACGTGTTGGTTAGAAGCGGGCGAGAGTAGGTTGTTTGGGCCAAAAATTGTTCGAGAAAGTATATAGAAGATTCAACTCATCAGAGAGAGATTATGCATGGCACAAAGTAGATAGAAAAGCAATGTGGACAGAAGATGAAGACCATTGGAGTTCCAAGAAGGGGACTATGCTTTCCTCAAAGTGTCGCCTAAGAAGGGAGTTTTGAGATTCGGCAAGAAAGGAAAATTGGCTTCAAGGTACATCGAACCATTTGAAGTGATCAAAGCAGTGGGCAAAGTGGCTTATCAACTTAAGTTACTGGCTCAGTTGTCAGGGGTGCACAACGTGTTTCATGTGTCGATGTTGAGGATGTGTTAGTCAGAGACCACGCATGTGATAGATTTGAAATATATTGAAGTTTAAGACAGAGCAACATATGAAGAACAACCGGACAAGTTTCTTGATACCAAAGAGAAGGTGCTCCGCAACAAATTCGTCCAACAAGTGAAGGTTTTGTGGCAACATCACAGAATGGAGGAAGCTACTTGGGAACCCGAGCTAGAGATGTGAGAGAAGTATCCTTATTTATTCGCTACTTGAGGTAAATTTCGAGGATGAAACTTTCTTTAAGGGGCGTGGATTGTAAACCCCCACATTCTTATCTTTATATAACACATAATTATGTTTTTGAAATACTAATTTAAGTAATGGAGTATGCGTGAACAAAGTAGATTGTAAGAGTAGAGATAAAATTGTTAATAGTGTAGATTCGGGTAAATATTTAGTTTAAACTTAGTTTTGACTTGTAAATATATGAAACTATTTGCAATAGAACTTATACCAACTATGTTTGATGTACAAATGTATGTTGTGAAAGTTTGGGTTGGTTTTGGAAGGGTTTGAGATGGATTTGAAATGAAAAACAGAGGAAGAGGGCATACCGTACCGGTACGCTCTGTAAGTTCTAAAAATTTTAAGTCGCGATCTGGGGTCCCCTTTTCACCCTATAAATATATAATGACGCCTCCATTAGCTCCATTTCAACCTTTCTAACCCTAGGAAGCCTTAGAGAGGAAGAAAGGAAGAGAAAAACACAAGATCAAAAGGGATTTCCTTTTCAAGAAGACCAAAACCCTAGTTTTTCAAGAACACCAAGGTAGGGGGTTTTCTTCCATTATTGTTCATTAAGGCTAGGGCTTAAATTATATGTATTCTTTTGACTTTAAATCTTATATATATGTTATGAAATTATCTTTCCTTGGTCTTTTGCAATTATTAGCGGATTTTAAACAAAGTTAGGGTAGAATACCCATGAAATCTCATTTTCTTGATACAAAACCCTAGTTTTCAAAAGAGATGGACTTTCTTTTTGATTCTTTCTTTCTTCTTGACTTTGAAACTTTAGTGCTTGGTGTTGAGTAATGAAATGATGTTGTGATGATCTCTTGCTTATTTTTTTAAATTGTTCTCTTGTATTACAAATTGTGAAATTGAAATTTATGGAATTGTTTGTTATTTGAGGAAATAGTTGGAATGGTATCTCTTCTTTGGTTGTTGTGATGGACTTGAATTGCATTCGATCACTACAATAGAATGTTAGAGGTTAGTCTATCCCAATGGGGGTGAGATGGTTTCCTAACACTTGTAGTAGTTTGTTGTTTGTGAGAACAACCACTATTATTCACGTAAGTTCGAGGCTGAGGGTGGATATAACTTTCCTAGGAAGGATTCGTCAATGTCATGGGAGATGGTATACGCCCTTCCTAAAGTTGTTTGTGTGGTTATGGTTGGGTGAATGAGGTAGAGTCATTGTGTAGATTCATGGGAAGCAACCAACATACATGAGAACATGTTTATTGTGTGGAATTAGTTTCCTACAAGAGCTTGTGGGGGTATGGGACTCTACATGAACTTGTGGGAAATGGCTTATGGTTAGAAATTGTTTATTGTTTGGAAATTCATTTTACTGATCAATTAAGTTATTGCTATTGTGTAAACTTGAGATCTATTGAAATGTTCCTGTTTTCTTTCAAAATTTAATATATGATATTTGCAAAATGAGACCGACTTGTTTTTACATGTTTTCTAAACCTTGTTTGATTTTGGGAGGAATGTTGCTATAGAGCTTAGTGCTTAACCCCCTACAAACTACATTTTTCAGATTATGTACTAGAGGAGGATTTGGGAATTGAGGAACCAGCACACTGGGAGATTCCCATAGACGGGCATGTTGATCCTGGGGTGGATGCTTAGAACAACATTATTTTTTATTCTAGACTAGGAAATTTACTTTGGAAATATTGTGAAGCCTAGACTCTTTTGTAATTCTGCTGCGAGTTTATGTTTGATTCTTTTGGGATGTAGTTATCTTACTTTTGGGATCATATTCTTTTGAGGATATATTCGTCATGTTTTGGCATATTCTTTTGGGAACGAGATTGTAAAGATTACCATTGATGTATGAAATTTCTTTATGGATGAATTATTTAGTTGCTCTCATGATGTGAATGGTTTTTAGTTTGTAATGCCATCCAGGGTGGGTTTCGGGGCGTTACACAGTCTTTAAGTACTTTAGAGAAAGGAATGTTTCCATCTCAACCTTAACCTCCACAAAGTCAAAGTCAAGCTAATTCTGTGGCATCTGAATCTTCTCCAAGTCAGGTACAAGCAATCTCAACACTAAGAAGTGGAAAAGTCATTGACAAAACTATTAAACCTAACATTTCAAAGAGAATACGGAAGGAAATTCCTATTAATGAACCACTTGAACCTGGATCTTCAATTAAAAAGCAACCAGAAATACAAAATAAAAAGATCTTCCATGTCCTATTCCTTTACCTTTTCCTCAAAGGGTCAAAAAACTTTCATCTGAAAAGATCAATCGGACATTCTTGAGTTATTTAAACAAGTAAAAATCAACATTCCTTTGTTGGATGCAATAAAACGAGTTCCAGTTTATGCTAGATTTCTAAAAGATCTTTGCACAATAAAAAGAAGAACTAATGTACCAAAGAAAGCATTTTCAACTGAACAAATTAATACTATAATACAACATGATACACTTCTTAAGTACAAAGATCTGGGTAGTCCTACAGTCTCATGTCTAATTGGAAATTTTTGAATTGAACAAGCTATGCTAGATCTTGGATCCAATTGTAATTTAATGTCATATTTAGTATACACACAATTAGGATTAAGTGAACTAAAACCTAGCAATATTACACTACAACTAGCAGACCATTCAATAAAAATTTCACGAGGAACTATGGAAGATGTTATTGTCCAAATTGATCAATTCTATTTTCCAGCATATTTTATTGTTATAGACACAAAACCAATTTGTTATGAATGTGTAACCATACCTTTGATTTTAGGTCGACCATTCCTAGCTACATCAAATGCATTGATTAATTGTAGGAATGGAGTCATGAAACTTTCATTTGGAAATATGACTTTAGAATTAAATATTTTTAAAGGTGCGAAACAACCTAGAGAAGAAAAGGAAGTACATGAAATAAATTGTATTGAAACATTAACTCAAAGATTCTTTAAGAAAGTTTTTCTGGAAAAAGAGTTATTTGCATTAGAATCTGTATCTAACAAAAAATATGACAATAAGGAAAATCTAGAATGTGAAAATCTGTTGTCTACATAAGTAGAATCTAATATGAAAATCGTTAAGCCAAGATTAAAATCTCTTTCAACTAATTTGAAGTATGTCTTTTTAGGAGAAAATGGAATCCATCCTATAATTATATCATCTAAATTATCTGAAATTCAAGAAAAAGAACTGACAAAAATTTTGAAAAATCACCGAAGTGTTATTGGATGGACAATAGCAGATATAAAATGTATAAGTTCACTTCTATGTACTCATTGTATTTATTTCGAAGGAAATGCTAAACCATCTTAGTAGATGCAAAGAAGATTGGATCCATACTTAAAAGAAGTAGTTCGCGCTGAAGTACTTAAACTACTAGATACTAATATTATTTATCCTATATCTGATAATAAATGGGTTAGTCCTACACAAGTAGATCCTAAAAAGTCCAGTGTTACAGTCATAAAAAATCAAGAAAATGAAATAGTCCCAATGCATACAGTCACATGTGGGCGTGTATATATTGATTATTGAAAGCTAAATTCTCTCACAAAAAAGGATCACTTTTCATTGACTTTTCTAGATCAAGTTGTGACGCCCCTAAAATCGGGGGTCTCGTTGACCACCCGTCAACCCGCGAAAATACCTGTGATTGTCACATAACCTGACATCACGTCTATCACATCCCTGTAACCGAGATTACAACTCATACGAGGATCCATATTTTCTTTTATCATTTAATCCCATCGAGGTTCAATATACCCCAATGTATATCATTTAAGGTCCATTTGTGTCATTAGAACCAAAGAACACATACCCCAAGAGTATGGCAATGCATTCTTAAAATTTCAGGTTTTTGGAAAACCTTCCAAAAGGTTTTGTCTAAACCTTCCAGAAGGTTTTACTTACTGGAAAAGTTCCTTCAAAGATTTTTCATCGACCTTCCGGTAGGTTTTCATAAACCTCCCGGAAGGTTTCCTCAACCTTCTGGAAGATTTAGCATACTAGAATCATATCTTATAGAAAGATGTGTCAACCTTCCAGAAGGTGTGTTCAAACCTTCCGGAAGAAGTTGCATACTGGATTCCTTAATTTTTAGAAGAATATGAAAACCGTCTGAAAGGTTAGAATCAACCTTCCGGAAGGTTATGTCCAACAATTTTTCCTTGTCTTTGTCCAAACCTACCGGAAGGTTTTGCTCAGAATTATCTGTTTCACCTATTTTTCATTTCCAATTCATCCAAAACATTTCCAAACTCATTCCCAACATGTAAAATTGTAAACCCCACACTTTTATGTTTATATATGTATGTAGATTTATATAGCAAGTTATTAATTCTTTGAAAATATTAATATGAAAAAATCGAGAAATAGTAGTTAAAACTTAATTTAGCTTGCAAATATAAGAAATCATTGTAATTAAACTTATACCAACTAGGTTTGATGTACAAAGTATGTTGAGGAAGCTTGGGTTGGAATTGGAAAGGTTTGAAATGGATTGCAAATGAAAAAGGGAGGTTTTCTAGAAAAAATAGACAAAACCTTCCGGCAGGTCGATGAAAAACCTTCCAGAAGGTTAAGGTAAAAGATTTAATCAGTAGGCAAAACCTTCCGTAAGGTCTCTGGAAAAGTTGGCCTAATAGGCAAACCTTCCGGAAGGTTGATGAAAATGTTTGTCCAGAAGACAAACCTTCTGAAAGGTTAAAGAAGATGATTGTCCAGCAAAAAAAACCTTCCGGAAGGTTAATGAAAATGGTTTGTCAAATAGGCAAATCTTCCGGAAGGTCGACGAACAACCTTCTGGAAGGTCTTTGAAAAATCTAAAAATTTTAAGTCGCGAATAGCCAGCTTTTCTTTCACTATAAACACTTAAGGACAACCCCTTTAGCCCCATTTCAACACTCAAAACCCTAGGAGACATTAGAGAGGAGTAAAGGAAGAGAAAAATACTAGATTAAAGGGGATTTAAACTTCAAGAGGATCAAAACCTAGTCTTTTCAAGAACATCAAGGTACAGGTTTTCTTCCATCCTTGTTTATTGAGGTTAGGGTATTTATATATGTATGTTTAGCCTCTAAATGTTATATATATGATATGAAATCATCCTCTCTTATTCTTTTTTTTTTTTTTTGCAAAGTTTACATGTTTTGAACAAAGTTAGGGTTGAATATCCATGAAATCTCTTTTCTTACTTTAAAACCCTAGTTTTTGAAGAGTAATGGATTTTATTCTTAAATTCTTCCTTTATTATTGATTTCAAAACTATAGTGCTTTGTGTTGAGTAATAAAATGATGTTGTTGTGATCTCTTGTATTTTTCATATTTGGTCATTAGAATTGTCACATGATAAATTTGGGGATTTTTGAGATACGCTTGTAAATTGAGAAATTGAGTTTGATATTGTATCTCTTATGAGTGTGGGATGACCATGGGTGGCCTTTGACTAGATATCGTAGAGTGGGTAGATGTTCTTCATACTCCATGTGGGTTTGAACTTTTCCTATCACTTGTAGTAGGGTCAGTGCTTTGGTAAGACTAAACTGCTATTGCTCACGGGTATCGAGATAGAGGGTTAGTATACTAATGTCTGGGTTGGATATGTCACTGCCATTGGTATGGTATATGCCCTTCCTAAAGGTTGGATATCTTTGAGAAGATTTGGGTGTGTGGGTGTGGGCTAGATGTTACTCAATGTGTTAATTCATGTGGATATCTTACATCATAGTTGAGATACATGTATATATTGTTGTGAAATGTTCAAGTTATGAGTGTTTGTTTATTCTACCAAAAATGGTTTCTACAAGAATCTTGGGAAGTATGGGATTCTGCAAGAACTTGTGAGAAACGGTTTATGGTGAAATGGATTATTAATTGTATATTGAGTTCTTTTATTCATTAAATTATTGTTGTTACTTAAACTTGAGATGTGTTACAAATGTCCCTGTTTTCTTCAAAAGTTATATATGTTATTTGTAAAATGAGACCGACCATTTTTTATGTTTTTCTAAACCTTGTTTGGGTTTGGAAGAATTTTCCTAAAGAGCTTTGTGCTCACCCCCTACTTAACAACCTCATCATATTATCCTCTCGAGGAAGAGTTGGGAGTTGAGGAGCCCGAACACTAGAAGACTCTGATAGACGGAAGTGTGAATCCCGAGGTGGACACTTAGAGCGACACTTTCTTTTGTTCTAGACTAGGATATTTATTTTGAACATTGTGAAGTATAATTTTTCTTTTGTTATTCCGCTGCGCTATGATAGTTAAATTTTTGGGATGTAAAAGCCATGGTTGGGCATATTCTTTTGGATATAGTGGTCAAAGTTGGCTTATTCTTTTGGGATAATATTTTGAATGTTAGATTGGATGAATGAAATTTCTTCAACGAGAAATTTATTTAGTTTCTCTCATGCTGTGAATGATTTTTATTTTGTAATGCCGTCCGCGGTGGGTTTTGGGGCGTTACAAAGTTTTGGTATCAGAGCTTAGGCTTTAAGTCTTACATAAGAGCTGTAGGTTATGGATTACCATTAGAGTGTAGGACTTGGTGGAATAGAATCGTTGATATAACTTCTACACACGTCTAATGCTTGAGATTAAAAGTTTAGGTAGGATGTCTTGTACATCAATGAAACTAAATAGTGAATTGATGTGCAGGATGGACGGTAGGCGTGGACGTGGGCGAGGTCGTGGTGGCCAAGCATACCCACCACCAACACCACCTCCTGATGCCATGAACGACATCTACCAATGCTTAAGGGAGCTCACCACTCTAGTACAAAATCAGAATGGAAATAACAACAACCACAACAACCACAATGGGGGAGCTCATCCACTAGCCCAAGTACCAGGCAACGTGGATGAGAATCGGAGAATTGTTGTTCTTCGAGAGTTTCTAAGACAACACCTACCTACTTTCCAAGGAAGCTCTAATCCCTTGGATGTGGATAGGTGGATTCGTCGGGTGAGGAAAATATGTGATGACATGGGAGTTGTTGAGGACTTGTGGGTTGGTTTGGCTACATACCTGCTAGAGGGAGAGGCCGATCATTGGTGGGATTCCGTAAAGAGAAGGAGGAACACCGATGCACTCATTTGGGAGGAGTTCGACCAAATATTTCAAGAGAAGTAGTTTTTAGAATCAGTTAGAGATAGAATGAAGGCAGCTTTTCTTGCTCTACGACAAGGCAGCATGATGGTGGCAGAGTACGAGAAGAGGTTTGACGAGCTATTCCGTTATGCTATGGAGTTTATATCTACTGAGGCCAAGCAAGGCCAAACGCTTTGAGCAGGGATTAAGGCATGTTATTCGGGGGAAGTTGGTGGCCCTCAAGATCAGGGAGTATGGGGATATGGTTGACAGAGTTGCACTAGTGGAGAGAGACACCGAGGGCACTAGAGGTGACAGAGCTTCTCGATGGGAGGTCCGATTAGGACAGGTGCTAGTAGCAGTGGAGGGCAGAGAGTGGCACCATACCATCACCCAGATCAGGTGGGTGGATAGAGACTTCAGACTGCTCGAGGAGCTGGAGGCATACCAGAGAGGATAGGCACGGACCCATGTTAATGCTTTGCATGCGGAGAGTTTGGATACTTCAAACATAGATGCCTCTTGTAACTCCCAAGGACCAATGAAGCCACCGGGTAGGTACCAACAAATAAGCCACCCCTACAAAGGCTAGCACTACAAAAATCATTACAAGCTCAAGCCCCCGACGGCGCAAATCAAGGGAGAGTTTTTGCTTTGACTCAACCGGAGGAGGATGCTTCTACTACCGTAGTGGAAGCTATCGTGCTTCTCTATAACTCTTGGGCCCAAATCTTATTTGATCCCGGTACTACACACTCATTCATATGTACTGCATATGCTGTTAATTTGGGATTAGGATTTGAGAAGCTAGGACATGCCCTTAGTATTGACATGCCCACGGGAGAACGGTTGGATACAACAAGGGTGTGTAAAGGATGTGTGCTTCACATTGGGGAACAAGAGTTGGTTGTCTATTTGGTTGCGTTAGATATGAAGGGGTACGACGTTATATTTGGGATGAATTTGTTGTCCACTTTCCGTGTGGTAATGGATTGTTTCCGTAAACGGATTTCTATTCAAATATCGAGAGGGGTAGTATTCAGTTTCGTGAATGACCAAAATTCCTCCCATCCATTTCCCACTACAGGAAATAGATTTTTGAAAGCTCAGGCGGGAAGCACTTTGAGTTTCTTGGCTAGCTTAATGGGAGAGAATCAGGATAAATCTCATGTGGACATGGTGTTGATAGTATCGGATTTTCCAGATGTCTTCCCAGATGAACTACCTGGGTTACCCCCACACAGGGAGATTGAGTTCAAGATTGATCTATATTCAAGAACCGAACCCATATCCACTGCTCCTTAACGGATGGCACCTTTGCAGCTAAAGGAGCTAAGGAAGTAGTTGGACCATCTCTTGGCCATTGGGTTTATCCGTTTGAGTACTTCACCTTGGGGAGCCCCGATCCTCTTTGTGAAGAAGCATGACGAGACACTTTGGTTATATACAGATTACTGAAGGTTAAATCGAGTAACAGTGAAGAACAAATATCCCTTACCAAGGATTGACGATTTATTCGATCAGTTGAGGGGTTCCAAGTATTATTCTAAGATTGATATTCACATTGGGTATCATCAATAGCGGATCCAGGAGGAAGATATTCCTAAAACTGCTTTTCGTACCCGGTATGGTCATTTCGAGTATACGGTGATACCATTTGGATTGACTAATGCTCTAGCAGCCTTCATGGATTTAATGCACAGGGTATTTCAGCTGTATCTAGATCAGTTTGTCATCGTGTTTATTGATGACATACTAATATATTCCCAGAATCACGAGGAACATAGACGCCACCTCTCTATTGTGCTACAGACATTGAGAGAACATAATTTATATGCGAAGATGAGTAAGTGTGAGTTTTGGATGAAGAAAGTGAAATTGCTTGGTCATGTTGTGTCGGAACAAGGGGTAGTTATTGACCCCGCAAAGATTGAAGCTGTGATGAAATGGGAACCACCTAAGAATGTGACAGAAGTACATAGCTTCTTGTGTTTAGCAAGCTACTACTGGAGGTTTGTGGAAGGGTTCTCCAAGCTAGCGATGCTGATGACTCGTCGTACGAAGAAGGGAGAAAAGTTCTTGTGGACTCAAGCGTGTGAACTAGCCTTTTGCACCTTGAAGGAGAAGTTGACAACCGCTCCTGTCCTCGTTATTTCGAGTATGATGTGTACACCGATGCTTTGCTATGAGCCTTGGGGTGTGTGGTAATGCAAGGAGGGAAAATGGTTGCCTATGGCTCTAGGCAACTCAAGGTTCATGAGAAGAATTATCTCACCCATGACTTAGAGCTTGCCGTTGTGGTTTTTGCTCTCAAGTCGTGGAGATGTTACTTATATGGGGAACAGTTTCAAGTATTTTCTGATCATAAGAGCCTCAAGTATGTGTTCACACAAAAAGACTTGAATCTTCGGCAAAGAAGGTGGGTTGAGTATCTAGAAGATTATGATTTCACACTCAACTACCATCCGGGCAGGCCAATGTAGTCGCCGATGCACTTAGCCGAAAGTCTTGTGGTGAACTCAATGTTCTTGCAAGTAAATTGAAGATGAGGGATGCCCTTGGAGACTATGATCTATGGGTTGGAGAAGATAGATCTCGGCCATCCTATTCAACCTTGTGGCCTAACCTACCCTTTAACATAGGGTTGTGGAATTGCAATCCTTATATCCTGACTTAGCGTTGATTCGAGCTAAATTGGAGAATGGATAAACAATGGAGGTTCGGTCTTGGATAAATGGAGAACTAAGATATGGGGAGAAGCTATGCGTCCCCAATGATTCGTCCCTAAAAGAGGAAATACTTGGAGAGTGTCATCGCTCCAAGTTTGCCATCCACCCTATAGCACAAAAATGTATAGGGACATGAAGCGCCAATATTCGTGGAAGGGAATGAAGAAGGATGTGGCAAGGTTCATAGCCCGATGTGAGGTGTGCCAACAAGTGAAGGTTGAACATCACAAGCTCAGAGGATTACTACAGTCCTTACCTATTCGAGAGTGGAAGTGGGATCACATCACTATGGACTTCATGTCGGGTTTACCACGGACGTCACGAGGCATAATGCAATATGGGTCATTGTGGACAGACTCACAAATTCGCTCATTTCTTGAGTATGAAAATCACGGACACTTTGGAGAGGTTGAGCAAGCTCTATATCCGTGAGATTATGCGATTACATAAGTTCCACTATCTATTGTATCGGATAATGACTCTCATTTCGTGGCACAATTTTGACAAAGTCTACAACATGCTATAGGGACATAGTTACGCTTTAGCACCGTTTTTCATCCTCAAACAGATGGCCAATCCGAGAGGGTGATACAAATTTTGGAGGATATGCTTCGTGCTTGCGTATTGGACTTCAAGGGGAGTTGGAGTGACCATTTGCCATTAGTGGAATTTGCGTACAACAACAACTATCAGGCAAGTATTGGAATGGCTCCGTATGAAGCATTGTACGGAAGGCCATGTCGATCACCGAAATGTTGGTTAGAAGTAGGCGAGAATAGCTTGTTTGGGCCAGAGATTGTTCAGGAGACTACGGAGAAGATCAAACTCATCTGGGAGAGACTACGCACAGCGCAAAGTAGACAGAAGAGCTATGCAGATCGAAGATGAACACCGTTGGAATTCCAAGAGGGAGACTATGCGTTTCTCAAGGTATTGCCCAAGAAAGGGGTCTTTAGATTCGGCAAGAGGGAGAAGTTAGCACCAAGATACATCGGACCCTTTGAAGTGATCAAAGTTGTAGGCAAAGTGGCGTATCAACTTCGGTTACGGGCTCAGTTGTCAGGGGTGCATGACGTGTTCCACGTGTCAATGTTGAGGAAATGTCAATCGGACACCACACAGGTTGTGGATTTGGAAGATATTGAAGTTCAAGATGGAGCAACATATGAAGAACAACCAGTGAAGATTCTCTACACCAAGGAGAAGGTACTACGCAACAAAGTAATCCAACTAGTGAAGGTCTTGTGGCAACATCACAAAATAGAGGAAGCTACTTGGGAACCTGAGCTGGAAATGCAAGAGAAGTACCCTTATTTATTCGCTACGTGAGGTAAGTTTCGAGGACGAAACTTTCTTTAAGGGGGGTGGATTGTAAACCCCAAACTTTAATCTTTATATATGTATGTAGGTTTATATAGCAAGTTATTAATTCTTTGGAAATATTAATATGGAAAAATTTGGGAAATAGTAGTTAAAACTTAATTTAGCTTGCAAATATATGAAATCGTTGTAATAAACCAACTAGGTTTGATGTACAAAGCATGTTGTGGAAGCTTGGGTTGGAATTGGAAAGGTTTGAAATGGATTGGAAATGAAAAAGGGAGGTTTTGTAGAAAAACAAAAAAACCTTCTGGAAGGTCGATGAAAAACGTTCTGGAAGGTTAAGGTAAAATATTTAATTGGTAGGCAAAACCTTCCGGTAGGTCTCTGGAAAAGTTGGCCTAATAGACAAACCTTCCGAAAGGTCGATGACAAATCTTCCGAAAGGTTGATGAAAATGTTTGTCCAAAAGACAAACCTTCCGGAAGGTTAAGGAAGATGATTGTCCAGTAGAAAAAACTTTCCGGAAGGTTAATTAAAATGGTTTGTCAAATAGGCAAACCTTCCGGATGGTCGACGAACAACCTTCCGGAAGGTCTTCGAAAAAATCTGAAAATTTTAAGTCGCGAATAGTCGACTTTCCTTTCAATATAAAAACTTAAGGACAACCCCTTTAGCCCCATTTCAACACTTAAAACCCTAGGAGACCTTAAAAAGGAGTAAAGGAAGAGAAAAATACTAGATCAAAGGGGATTTCAACTTCAAGAGGATCAAAACCTAGTCTTTTCAAGAACATCAAGTTAGGGGTTTTCTTCCATCCTTGTTCATTGAGGTTAGGGTATTTATATATGTATTTTTTGCCTCTAAATTTTATATGTATGATATGAAATCATCCTCTCTTAGTCTCTTTTTTTTTTTTTTTTGCAAAGATTACATGTTTTGAACAAAGTTAGGGTTGAATACCCATGGAATCTCTTTTCTTACTTTAAAAGCCTAGTTTTTGGAGAGTAATGGATTTTCTTCTTAAATTCATCCTTTATTATTGATTTCAAAACTATAGTGCTTTGTGTTGAGTAATAAAATAATGTTGTTGTGATATCTTGTATTTTTCTTAATTGGTCATTGGAATTGTCACATGATAAATTTGGGGCTTTTTGAGATACGCTTGTAAATTGAAAATTTGAGTTTGGTATTGTATCTCTTATGAGTGTAGGATGACCATGGGTGGCCTTTGACGAGATATCGTAGAGTGCGTAGACGTTCTTCATACTCAGTGTAGGTTTGAACTTTTCCTACCACTCGTAGTGGGGTTAGTGCTTTGATAAGACTAAACTGCTATTGCTCACGGGTATCGAGGCAAAGGGTTAGTATACTAATGCTTGGGTTGGATACATCACTGTCATTGGTATGGTATACTCCCTTCCTAAAGGTTGGATATCTTTGAGAAGATTTGGGTGTGTGTGTGTGGGCTAGATGTTACTCAATGCGTTGATTCATGTGGATGCGTTGATTTGTGGTTGAGATACATTTATATATTGTTATGAAATGTTCAAGTTATGAGTTATTGTTTATTCTACCAGAAATGGCTTCTACAATAATCTTGGGATGTATGGGATTCCGCAAGAACTTGTGAGAAACGGTTTATGGTGAAATGGATTATTAATTGTATGCTGAGTTCTTTTATTCATTAAATTATTGTTGTTACTTAAACTTGAGATGTGGTTCAAATGTCCCTGTTTTCTTCAAAAGTTATATATGTTATTTGTAAAATGAGACTGACCATTTTCTATATTTTTCTAAACTTTGTTCGGGTTTGGAAGAATTTTCCTACAGAGCTTCGTGCTCACCCCCTACTTAACAACCTCATCAGATTATCCTCTCGAGGAAGAGCTGGGAGTCGAGGAGCCTGAACACTGGGAGACTCTAATAGACGGAAGTGTGAATCCCGAGGTGGATGCTTAGAGCGACACTTTCTTTTGTTATAGACTAGGATATTTATTTTGAACATTGTGAAGTATAATTTTTCTTTTGTTATTCCGCTGCGCTATGATAGTTAAATTTTTGGGATGTAAAAGCCATGGTTGGGCATATTCTTTTGGATATAGTGGCCAAAGTTGGCTTATTCTTTTGGGATAATATTTTGAATGTTAGATTGGATGAATGAAATTTCTTCAATGAGGAATTTATTTAGTTGCTCTCATGCTGTAAATGGTTTTTATTTTGTAATGTCGTCCAGGGTGGGTTTTGGGGCGTTACAAAAATATAGTTCTCTACATTATACATGATCCATACAAGTTCTATCACATTCGATTCATACATTTACATGTTAAAACGTAGTTTTTAACAAAAGTTTTACAAAACTTGATTTCAAAAGCCATAAGCAGGCTCTTCTTCACCCTCGAGGCCCTGAATGAATGTCTTCCACCAGAATGCACCCCACACCTAAAATGTTTCTTGTATATGGTGAGCCAACGCCTAGTAGAATGTTTCCTACAGAGGCTACTCCCCAACCTAAGTACATATGTAATGTTCACATGCAACATTTTCCAACAATAATCATTCCAACCAAGATTTAAGTAAATCAAAGTTGAAATCTAACATACCATGCCATAAAATGAAATGATACCATTCATGCAATTTACCGGAACCCTTCCCGGCTCCACAACATATGTAATGCTAATGTGTATAAAACTGAGCTTTTCTAGCTCCGGCCATTTACCTTCACCCCATGCTATGCAGTGAGTATCAAAATCGGGCTTTCCAAGCCCCCGCTATTTGTGTTACACACCCAATGTCTATTTAAAATCTCCAGGTCTTTCTTGGGGTAAGTATTTATGGACTTACACCAACGGTCACCCAACCGACACGAAATTTATGGACTTCCCCCAACGGTTCTGCGTACACCGACGCATTTTATGGGCTCTTATACCAACGGAAGTGCGTATCCGAAATACCGGACCTCTCACTCGAGGGATAGTCTAGCCCTTCTTGCTAATCTCGACCTAATTCTTTTCCATGTAACCGTGCAACTCAGCCGGATATTCAATCCAACTTTCCCAAGCCCACCCATCATCCACCTACGTGGTGTTTGATGTCTACCATGCACCCACACCCATAAAATGCGATGTCTCTGTACATATGCAATGTAATGCACCATTGCTATTTCAATGTCATGCCTACGTGTAATGAATGCTATGTGAGCAACTTTAAGCACATATATCATGCAATTTATCACCAATTTCATCTCAATGTCAACATATCAATGAGCATACGTCAACACTTCATTTCCAACAATAACTCACAAGCATGTTATTTCATCATATATATATCCCAATAACACACTTTGTTCACAAAGACATAATTAAAGCACATAGCATGCCCACACAATATCAAACTCCATGGAATTACACAAATAATTACCACATACCAATTCCAAGCTAGGAATTTAAGTTAAATTAGGTCAATTTCTCATACCCAATCCACCAAATCAATCAATTCTAATCCATAGGCAAGTGATATAAATCTCTACCAACCTACCAATTACGTAAAACACCCTAGGTTGTAAAATAAACTCAAGTAGGAAGGAACCCTACCTCTTGAAGCGTAAAGAACAACCGTAGCAAGTCCCAAGAACCCGCTTCTAGCCCAAATCTCAAGCTTATAAAAAATCTCGTACCTTGATCTTCGGTAAAATCTTTCGTTTTTGGTACATAGGCGTAGCACTTGACGAGGAGAGCTACTTTTCCTCTTAGCCCGAGTGGATCGTAGAGAGAAGACGGAGTTCTTTCTCTCTTTTCCCTATCTTCTCTATCGGCTAACCGACTGAACACCAAATGGAGCAAAAATTAGATTTTTCCCATTTTTATAGTCTTAGAATACTTGGGCCCATATTGTGTCACACGACCCTTTTTCCCATATCCGTTTTCACCTCGAAACGATTAAATTTTTTTCCGGTTCAAATTTAAATTATTTTAATTTTAATTTTCTTGAATTGATTTTTTAACTTTTAAAATTTTATCAAAAATCTCATTTTTAGGTCACCCGAGACTCGACTGCCTCGTAAAATGTGAAATATTCGACTATCTCAAAATTTGATGAAATTTGACAGGGTAACTAGATTTCGCGTGAGGAATTCAACGGTGAGGTCCATTTTTTCATCTAAGATTTAGAAAAATTCTGGTTTTTAACCCGTACTATAGTGGTAATTCATCGTTTTACCCTTTTTTGTAAAAAGTTTAAATTTTACCGGGTTTTACACAAGTACTGGAAAGAATAGCTGGTCATGCATATTATTGTTTTCTATATGGATATTCTGGTTAGAATCAGATTGAAATTGCAATAGATGATCAAGAAAAAACTACATTTACATGTCCGTTTGGAATTTTTGCTTATAAAAAAATGCCTTTTTGGGTTATGTAATGCTCCATCTACTTTTCAGCGTTACATGTTAAGTATATTTAGTGATATGGTAGAATATCTAGAAGTTTTTATGGATAACTTTTCAGTATACGGTGATTCATTTAACTTATGTTTAGGAAATCTTGAAATAGTACTTATTAGATGCGAAAAAACAAACCTTGTCTTAAATTGAGAAAAATGTCATTTCATGGTTACACAAGGAATTGTTTTAGGTCACATAGTTTCTGAAAAAGGAATTGAAGTTGATAAATCCAAAATTAACTTAATAGCTAATCTTCTTTTACCAAAAACTATAAAAGATGTTCGAGCCTTTTTAGGTCACGCTGGATTTTATTGAAGATTTATTAAAAACTTCAGTTCAATATCAAGACCAATTTGTAATCTTTTATGTCAAGATATAATATTTGAATGGAATGCTAGATGCCAATTAGCATTTGATAATGTGTGATGCAGTGATTATGCAGTAGGAGCTGTACTAGGTAAAAGAAAAGATAAAAAACCATATGTGATTTACTATACAAGCAAAACTCTAAATGATGCACAAGTAAACTATTCAACCACAGAAAAAGAATTACTTGCTGTTGTGTTCACATTAGATAAATTTAGATCATATCTGATTGGATCATCAATTATTGTATTTATGGATCATACAGCTTTAAAATACTTACTTACTAAGAAAGATGCTAAACCACATCTCCTACGTTGGATTTTGTTACTTCAACAATTTGATCTTGTTATACAAGATAAGAAAGGAGTAGAGAATGTGGTAGCAGATCACTTGTCAAGACTAAACTATGAAATAAAAGAAGAACCAAATCCAATTAGAGAAACTTTTCCAGATGAACAACTGTTTACAATAACCGAACTACCATGGTATGCAGATATAACTAATTATTTAGCTACTTGTATTATTCCTTCTAATTATACTTGGACTAATAGTAACAAGTTTTTAAAGGAGGTACAAAATTTTTTCTAGGAAGATCCTTATTTGTTTAAATACTGTAAGGACCAAATAATACGACGTTGTATACCTAATCATGAAATAAGTCAAGTAATTCAGTTTTGTCACTCTGAAGCGTGCAAAGGTCATTTTGCTTCAAAGAAAGTCGCTGCTAAAATTATGCAATGTGAATTTTATTGGTCAACTCTTCTTAAAGATGTCATATTTTTTGTTTAAATTGTGACAGATGTCAAAAAATGAGAAATATTTCAAAAAGAAATATGATGTCTTTAAACCCTATTTTAATTATTAAAATTTTTTATTGTTGGGGCATCGATTTTATGGGACCATTTTCACCATCTTTTGGATATCTGTATATTTTAGTTGTAGTTGACTATGTTTCTAAATGGGTAGAGGCAATTCCATGTAGAAATAATGATCACAGAACAGTGATCAAGTTTTTAAAAGAAATATTTTATCCATATTTGGAATTCCTCGGACCACTATCAGTGATGGTGGATTACATTTTTGTAATAAAATTTTTGAAAATCTTATTAAAAAAATACTCAATTTCACATAAAATATCCACTCCGTATCATCCACAGACAAGTGGCCAAGCTGAACTAGCTAATAGGGTGATAAAATACATTTAAAAAAAATAGTAAATCCAGATTGTAAGGATTGGTCTTTAAGATTGATTGATGCACTTTGGGCTTACCATACTACATATAAGACTATCCTAGGAATCTCTCCTTATCGGTTAGTTTATGGTAAACCATGTCACTTACCTTTAGAATTAGAACATCAAGCATATTGAGCAATCAAAATGATGAATTTTGATATGGATAAAGCAGGAGTATCACGCAAACTTCAAATTAATGAATTATAGGAGTTAAGAAATGAAGCTTATGAGAACGCAAAAATTGCTAAATTAAGAACAAAATTTTTTCATGATAAAAATATCATGAGAAAATCCTTTGAACCATCTCAAAAAGTTTTGTTATATAATGAAAAGCTTCATTTATTTCCTGGAAAGCTAAGATCTAGATGGACAGGACCGTATATAGTTAAGCAAATTTTTGACTATGGGGCAACTGAAATCGAAAATCCAGTAACTGGGAATATTTTCAAAGTATACGGTCAAAGACTCAAACCATACTATGATGGATTCACTCAAGATGTAACTTGTGTACAACTTTCTAAGCCAGTATATGTACTTTGAACTAATATTATGGTTTAAATATAAAATATAAATACTAATTGTTTGTTATTTGTTTGACAGATTAAATCTCTTACGTGAGAGCCAAAGATCTTAATCACTGAAAGACAACAAATTGCTGATTTTTATTCTCAATACTGGTTATTACTGTTTTTACATGGCAAATAATGTTTAATGTAAGTTGGAGAGGTATAGGTGTGCATTTACTTCTTGTGTTTAAAATAGTAATTGTGATTTAAAAATTTAGTTCATCTTTGTGACTGGCAGACGTTAAAGAACTAGATAGTGAGTCAATTTTCAATATTTTTTGAATCATTTTTTTTCTTAAAAAATTGAAAAATGGACGAAAAATTATTCTGGCTAAGTTTAATTTTATTACATCCCGTTCCAAAAGATATACATACGTTGATCATGCAAAACGCTAGGTATATTAGAAATTTAGAAAATTTCAAAAGTCAACCAAGACCCTTGTGCGGAAAAAGTACATATGCTAAACACCGATCACCAAATCGTCTCTGTGCTTGTGCAAAATGTGGTCGTACAGAACATTTGAGACAATATAATCAGTGTGTAGAACCAATTTCAGGTCGAGCGTCAGATCGTTTACGGTGGATTAGGTATGGGCAGAGTAAGAATTATCCTGAGACGTCATCCTAGTCTACCCCAATGTTAACAAGATACTTGAGAAGTGAAGTTAACCGTGTCACTGGTAATATTGATCCAGATAGTTCTGATGTTGACTAAATATGATCAACAAGATGTATAGTTTTGGGAATATATGCACATAATTGTAAATAAATGTAAATAACTATAGAATAAATAGGAAAATCAGTAAATAACAAATAACAAATAAAAAAAATTAATAAACTCAATTCTTTTGAAAGAAAAATAGTGGTTAGCAAAGTTTTGTAGAATATATAAAATATGTCTAATTTTGTGAACTGCAAGAAATACAGGAAAAGAGCAGAATTACAGAAAATTAGAAACGTAATATGCAGTTGCAAACCAAAAACTAGTCAGATAGCACCGTCTAGACAGTAGAGCTAACATCCAGACGACAGTATATATGTCTTCCAAAGAAAAATCAACAAAAAGATGGATTTAAGACAATGTGCAAAACGGCCTTCAAACCAAGCGCGAAGGGATCAATCTCCACCACCTGATCTACCTCCACAACAACCTTACCTAGAAAATATCTTCAATGAGGTGATGTTTGAGAATTTTGAACAACAGGACTGGTATAATGCTAATTTTTTGACTAAACCTATTATTTCTGAAAGACCAGTTATGTTTGAGGATTTTGAGAACATAGGAATCAGACAAATTCTTAATGCAAGAGGATGGTTACATTATGTTAGATTATCTGTTCCTGCTTATGACGACTTAGTTCATGAATTTTATAGTAATGCTCAAATAATTGACAAAAGGCATTTGCGTGCATTCGTACGGGGTACAATTTTTCATGTTACACCGGTTAGTATAGCCGAATTTTTTCAACCCATGCAAAGAGAAGAAAACCCGCAGTACCCGTATACTAAATTACCTTATTTGAGTGTTGTAGGGAGAGAAACAAGTAACCTAGCATTTGGTTGGGGGAGACCGAACAAATATATAAAGCAAGGGGACCTGACTGACAAATACTGCATCCTGAATTTGATAACAGGATATAGTTTGCTACCCCGTGCCCAAAAAAATCAAATCTATATTGAGCAGGCTTATTTCTTCTATGTATTTGGAATGGGACACACTATTGATTTGTCGAATTTAATCATGGACCAAATGATACTTATTGTGAATCGAATGAAAGCCTCACTCCCATATGTAATGTTAGTCTCTCAGCTATGCAGGGAAAAAGGAGTGATCATTAATCCGATATGGAAAACAGTGGATCATTTTGGAGCATTGGATATAACTTCATTGAAAAAAAGTCATAAAGGACAGCAGGAAGACCGACTTGAAGCACAACCTACATTCCAAGAAGAGCCATTCCAGATACCTGAGAAATTCATACCATAAGAGGAATAACCATATATACCGATGGACAACTGAACTGATAAATGCATCTTACTAGAGGTGGGGAGAACAGTATTACTCAAATCAACCACACATAGATAAATATGAACAAAGTCAAGCTAAAATTTTGAAGTTATTGAAAGATCATTTCGGAGAAGGATCTTCTACTTCCTAAATAGACTGGAGATTTTATAAAACAATTTGCTATCTTTCACTCATCTTTTAAATTATGCACATTTACTTATGCACTTGAACTTCAATTTATGTTTTGCACTTGTTTGCTTTAGATTGTTTGTTTTGAACTAATTTGTGTTTAAGTTTGTTTTTGTTAAAATTAGAACCTATATTGTTAAAGTTAGGAAGACTAGTTCATATGATTCACAGTGAAATTAGATTAATATTTCTATGTTTTGTGAAAATATTCTTAATCTAATCACGCGGGATTTTCATACTTTAGTTTTATATTATCTTAATATTTTTATTCGAACTTATTTATACGAGCACAATTAGATTTCTTTATTTCAGAAACCTTGTGAAATATTACACTCTTTAAATATTTAGTGTAGATGTATAACCAATTGAAGAATTTGAGCCAATCTTCCTTGGAGAGATATTCCACATCTACTCAAATAAACATCTTCGATTCTACAGTAAACTTTCTTTGAATAATCTCATTAATTTTGTCTTGATTAGCACTTGTTAGATTATATTATTAGCATTATCCTTGAAATTATTTTACATAGGAATGATACAGATGAATAATTTATGGAAAATGATCTTAGGCCATGTTTGATTAATCTTGAGTCGTAACCATTTCTTTTACAAAATTATATCCTTAGTCAACCATGATTAAGTCTAAAAGAGTATAAATTCTTTTCTTGAACCCCAAGAAATACCCGAGCCATATAAAAATATATTAAATCTACCCTTGCTATCTAATTTTCTTGCACCCAGAATAATTTAAAAAAAAAAAGAATGACCCCGGTTCAAAGAAAAGAAATCTGAAAAAAAAAAGCCAAGAAAGTGAAAAATGGAAAAAATGAACATGCAAAGTCTTAGAAAAGAAAAAGGTGTGTTATAGTATTAAAGATAGCATTTGAATCCCACTAACATTGTTTCATACACCCTAAACCTATGGCCACATTACAACTTGAAGAAAGTCCTTTTTTATTCCATAAATTATGCATGTGTATTAATCATATCATTCTAAAAAGAAAATGTTAATAATATATGAGTAATACAATGTTAATATTCTCTCATGAGATTATGTCAAATTCCAGTTCTATTCAAATAAACCGCTCTTTTGATTAACTACATGTGATATTATTTGTTTTGTTAATTATATTCCAATCACATGTAGCTCGTGAGAATAGTCACTATAACATGTGTGTTCTTTTTGATAAGTGTATTCCAGGAAAGGACTGACATCAAAACTACCATGAAAGATGATAATATTTCTTGAGTAATTTTTGAAACAAAAGAAATCATTACACACACAAGTTTGTATAAAAATATATGGATAATGTTACAACTAACGTGTGTTACACTTGTAGTGATTAGCAAAGGAACTATTCTAGCAAGATAGAAGGAATATTGATTTAATTATTTTTGTGAAAAGTATGAATTATAAACTCCTAACTATTGAAGTTTGTAGGTAGCTTCAGTGGAAACCTTCACGAGACAAAACTCGTTCACTAGGAATCACCTAGGAGTTTAACGGCTTATTGCATATGTCAAATGCAATCGAGAAAAAATCTACGAAAATGATTTTACTTCTATTTATATTTTATTTTGTGAAATAGTTTTTATAATCTATGTTTACTAGGAACTAGTAAAGTTTAAGTTAAGGGGTGTGATTAACCCTAATTAGTGTGTAAACTATAATGATTAAGTAATCAACTTTGTAAGATAAAACAACTAAAATTATTAATTAGGGTTAATTATAATGTGTGTATAAATTAAAGTTTTAAATACTTTATGTTTAAATTTCAGGGTCAAATGCAAAAATACTGGAAAATATGACGCAATTTTGCAAAGCTTGAAACAACAAAGGAGTGAAGTGTAATACATACACATGGAACATCCAGCACGCGACACATGGATCAACTGCAAGGCACCTTGAAGCTTAAGAACAAGACACTTGGAATTTCCTGCAAGGCAACACCATTCGGCTGGTGATCCTAGGGTCCAGATGGTCACTAGGTGGCAAGACATTACTTCTCCACCTCAGCCTTACTTTCCACCTCATGCTTGCCTTTTGTCTATAAATAGGAGACTCCTTCTTCATTCCAAGGAGGCCGGCCATCCAAGAGCCAAGGGGGAGTTCCAAAGAAAGAAAGAAAGAAAGAGAGAAAGTCAGGAGTCGGTCTGTCCTACATCAATACTTTGTAATTCTACATTTCTGTTGTATCTTTCCATTCGGATAGCTGAACTACCACCACCTTTTTGTCTTAATTGATAGTAAGGGTGGTTGTGTTTCAATTGTTCCTTGCAAAAGACGAGTCATTCTTTTATTTACTGTTGTAATGAAACCTACCTGCACTCCTCGCTTTTCTGTAGCGATAGGGCGTGAGTAGTTGCTTATACCCTTCAATGAAGGGTGAACATATGTATAATATTGGTTAGATTCTAGAAATGCTGATGTTTTATTTATATGTTTATCTATATATGTATTATAAGCTTCATGCATGATACAGTGATATGCGTAGTTTCGGTGCTGTGCCTGAAATTATGTCATCAGTGCATCATCAACCTGTCGGTAAAACAACCATGGCTTTCCTATCGATATGGCTAGTCCTCCACCGGAACGCTGAGGATGTTTAACTGTTGCATGATACTAAACTTAAATGATCCTCATGAATGGCTTGTCCTTCTGGATTATTAAGACCGTTAACTGGAATAAATAATAATATTCTCATTCAAACAACCATGACATTCCTATCAGTATGGTTTATCCTCCACCGGAATGCTAAGGATGTTTAACTGGTATATATGTATCACAGATGAAGTCAAATGAATAATTCAAGTATTCCTCATGATTGGCTTGTCCTTCTTGTTTGCTTGGATTAATCACTTGATACATCTATAACTAGCTAACCTAAGAAGTTGTTGTGTTATGACTTAATACCACCAGTTAACCTAAGAAGCGGTTGTATTATGGTTTATTATATATGCACCTACTATTATAGAGTCAATTGAGTAATTCAAGTATTCCTCATGCATGACTTGTCCTTCTGATTTGCTTGGATTAATCAATTGACATGAATACCACCAACTAACCTAAAAAGTTGTTGTGTGACAGTCTACATACATCAGACCTACGGGTTGACTTGCCAGTAAAATGGGAGTTAATTGTTGTAAGTTAAAATTTCTAGTACTTAACCAGTATAAAGCATATAGAATCCCTAAACTGAAGGGTATCTTTTATATTCTTGTCATTAATACGCTTACTTGCATACTTTATTTAATTAAACTAGTTGTTAGTCTAAGCTCACATCACAAACTATCAAATGATACACTACTTCAAACAACAACTTTACTATTTTTATTTTAAAATCTAAATTACTAAAATTCTCTATGGGATCGATACTTGGACTTAAACCGAGAAAATTAAAATTCGACCACTTATACTTGGGTGTATAATATAATATAAATTAGATCACGAAATAGTGCGAATCAAACACGTCGTTCAAATACCCGAGCCAAGCACACATGAGCATCACCATGGCTCTAAATGCTATTCTAGAGTATGCACCTACACATTCATTTTGAAACTTGTGTGTGTGTGTGTGAAATGGACATGTAATTTAAGCATTTACACAACGGAATTCACATTCACTCGGTTATCCATATTCAGCTTCGATGCGAACATCACCAAGGGTGTCTCTTGACAATGAATCACAATATGGTTAACGGTGTGTATGCGAGATAGAATATGTGCACAAAACAAAGTATGCTCATATATAACAATGAATTACATGCATAAAAATGAAACATCCTTGGCATAATCTCATGAAAAGAATACTAGGGCATTAGATAGCAAAATCAACTTCTATTTTTCTTCAAAGGTATGCTTCCCCCCCCCCCCCCAATGCTTTCTCTAGATCATTTTAGACTTTTCATGATTGTAATGAGGCCTTGGGGTGATATTGAGGCAAGTGACATGAAGGATATAGGATAACAAGAGGATTGTTCCTAGTGACTGACCTTTATTTCAAAAACATCTCCCTTTCATGGGATTTCTAGTCTAACACCATCACCATTCTCTTTGTTTTTTTTTCTTTCTTTTTCCTTAACATTGTCCTTTTCTTTTGTCAATTTTTTATCCTTTCCTTAACATTGAAAACAACTTTGTTCATTCCTTTTGTTGAGTTTCCGCACCGCAATTCCTTCTCTTTTATTATCTCTCATATTCAGCTCTAGGAACAATCAAGATGTGGTAGATTTTTTTTTATCATTTTGCACTACCTTAGTCAAATATGTGGCATGGAAACGAATTTACAATTAAGGCTAAATCATGGCACTAGGGATAAAATTTTCACAAGAAAAAGGCTAAGGCTCAAAGTAAATGAAGTATGGCCCAAGATCATTTCTAGATAGGCATAGGGGAGCATTGTGCATATAAAGACAAAGTCAATCGCCTACCCAAATGCATCTAACCAAAACAAGCATAATGAAATTATTGAACAAATTTAGAATTTGAAAAATTGTTCATTGAGTAAATGTAAGCTCCCTCTAACAAGGATTGGCACTAAAGCTCTCATGGGTCCTTACTCATATGCACTATTCATTTAAAGCACTAAAATATGAATCCAATCCGTAAATTTCCAAAATTATACGTTCAAGGTGCACTTAAGGTTGAGTTCAAAAGCAAACACATACGTGATACTCAAGCATAGGATGAACTTTTATAATGAGCTCATGTATTCAAAGTTTAGGGCAAAGATCAATAATATCAATAAACCCCTAACACTTAAAATAGGGGAATATAGATCAACATTTAGATATTTTTCACAAAAATTTTCAAACTTTTTCACATAATTTGCAACTATTGTAAACAAAAATATGTGGAATATGTGAAAAGTGAATTTCACCAGAAAAATTGGTATTATCAACAAAATATTTCCACAAAAATTGGAATATCATGCACATGGTGAACCTCACCCCCAACTTGATTCATGCAGTGTCCTCAATGCAACAAAAAAGATATAGTATGCAATGAAGGACTGCAAAAAAATGAGAAGGGTTAGAAAACACCTCGCACTTGAGCTTTGACAAAAACACCAATATCTACACTAAGAAGGAAAACACTATATACAAAGATAAAGTATGTAATAAATGAACTTGCAATTAAAAAGGATAAAAGAAAGCAATTGTACACTAAAACTACTTTGAACAATTATTCCACACAAAACGTTCAAGTAGACTGAATCCACCAACTCCTCCTCCATCTTTTGTCCTTCAAATCCCTTGAAGAATGGCTTAAGTCTTTGGCCATTGACCTTGAATGTCTTGCCACTGTCAGGGTTGGGGATTTTCACGGCTCCATTGGGGTAGGCAACTTGACAAGATAGGGGTCATCCCAATGGGATCGGATTTTTCCTTGAAAGATAAAGAGTCAAGAATATACAATAGCACTTTTTGTCCGAGCTCAAATGTCTTTCTTAAAATGGATTTATCATGAAAAATCTTAGCCCTCTCTTTTGAAATTTTTGAGTTCTCATATGCATCTCTATGGATCTCTTCTAATTCATTCATCTACAATTTCCTATTCTCTCCAGCCATTCTCAAATTGAAGTTCAAGGTCTTGATGGCCCAGTAAGCTTTGTGCTCCACTTCAACCGGCAAATGATAATCCTTGCCATATAATAGCCTATAGGGTGACATGCCTAGAATGGTCTTGTAAGTAGTGCGGTAAGCCCAAAGGGCATCGATCAACCTAAGTGACCAATCCTTCCTATTGGGGTTCATCGTTTTCTCTAGAATGTTCTTGATTTCCCTATTGGCCAACTCGACTTAGCCATTAGTCTGTGGGTGATATGTGGTGGACACCTTCTGTATGACGCCCTATTTATGTATTAAGGATGCAAATGACCTATTACATAAATGAGAACCACTGTCACTTATCATTGTACAAGGCATCTCAAACCTCGAAAAAATATTTTCTTTGAGAAACTTGACCATGACCCGGTGGTCATTGGTCTTGTTTGGGATAGCCTCTACCCATTTGGACACGTAGTCCATTACCAGTAATATAAATAGGTAGCTAAAAGCCATGGGGAAGGGATCCATAAAGTCGAAGCCCCAACAGTCAAATATCTCAATAACAAGTATAGGGAAGAGGGGCATCATGTTCCTGCGGATTACACTACCCAAATGTTGGCACCTATCACATTCTTTATAGAAAGAAACACAGTCTTTGATTAATGAGGGCCAATAAAAACTTGATTGTAGAACTTTTGATGAAGTCTTTTTAGAAGACAAATGGCCACCACGTGCCTCGAAATGGCAGAATACAAGGACTTCCCATTGTTCATTTTTTGATACGCATCTCCTCATCACTTGGTCTGGGCAATACTTGAACAAATACGGGTTATCGAAGTAGAAGTACTTCACATCAACCATAAATCTCCATTTGTCCTCTAGGCTCTAATGCGGTGGTATTTGTCTTGTAGAAAGATAATTGCATATGCCAACATACCAAGGACAAACAAAATGAATAGAAAGTAAATGCTCTTCAAAAAAGAGTCAGGCATAGGAATATGCTCATCGGCGTATTGAACCACAAGTCAAAATAAATGGTCTGCCACCACATTCTTTACTCCCTTTTTGTCTTTAATTGTCAAGTTGAATTCATGGAGTGGGAGGATCCACCTGATGAGTCTCAGTTTTTTATCCTGGTTAGACAAAAGATACTTCAAAGCAAAGTGATCAGTATAGACTACTATATGTGAACCAATGATGTAAGACCAAAATTTATCCAATATAAATACTACCTCTAGCAACTCTTTTTCGGTAGTAGTGTAATTCATATGTGCCTCGTTTAGAGTCTTACTAACGTAGTATATTACATATGGTCTCTTGTCTTCCCTTTGACCGAGCAGTGTGCCGACGGCGTAATCACTCGAGTTGCACATAAGCTCAAATGTTAAGTCCCACTTGGGTGGTCGCATAATCGAAAGTGAAGTGAGTATGTTTTTTTAGTTTTTTAAGTGATGCCTCACAATTATCTGACCACACAAATGGGATATCTTTGGAAAGCAAATTGGTCAAGGGCCTAGCCAATACACTAAAATCTTTTATAAAATGACAGTAAAAGATGGCATAGCCAAGAAACGACCTGATGTCTTTAACGACCTTTGGCATAGGGAGGTTGGAAATGGCTTCAACCTTTGATTTTTCAACTTTGATCCCCTTCTCCGAAACGATATGCCCAAGCACTATTCCTTGTGTCACTATAAAGTGGCACTTCTCCCAGTGGAGAACCAATTTTTTTCTCCTCACATCTCTCAAGTACTCTCTCCAAGTTCTCCAAACACCCCTCAAATGAATCCCCAAATACAAAAAGGTCATCTATGAAGACTTCCACGATCTTTTCCACCATATCACTGAAAATTTCCATCACACATCTTTGAAAAATCCTTGGGGCATTATACAACCCAAATGGCATGCATCAGTAGGCAAAGGTACCAAAAGGGCAAGTAAAGGTGGTCTTTTCTTGATCACATAATGCGATCTCAATTTAATTGTAGCTGGAGTATCCATCCAAGAAACAATAGAACAAGTGTTTGGCTACTCTCTCCAATAATTGGTCGAGGAATGGCAAAGGGAAATGGTCATTTCTTGTGTAAGAGTTGAGTTTCGAATAGTCGATACAAACTCTCCATCCAAAGACTACTCTTGTCGAAATCAACTCGTTCTCCTCATTTGCAACCGTGGTGACCCCCAATTTCTTTGGCACCACTTGAGTGGGACTAACCCATTTACTGTCGGCAATTGGAAAGATGGTGCCCACATCAAATAATTTGAGTACCTTATCCCTCACCATGTCCTTCATGATAGGGTTCAGCCTTCTCTATGGTTGTCAGGATGGCTTGGAGTCTTCTTCAAGGTAAATGCAGTGCGTGCAAATGAGCGGGCTTATCCCCTTGATGTCGATAATTGTCCAACCAATTACTCCCTTGTGCCTTTTCAACACTTTCAATAGATCCTCTTATTGCTTCGCCTCCAAATTTGAGTTTATTACCACCAGGAAGGTCTCATTATCCCCCAAAGAATGCATATTTGAGGTTAGATGGTAATGACTTGAATTCTAAGATGAGATTTTGCAAAGTCCATCGAAAGATCTTTTTCTCTTGAAAGGAAGTCTCTCAAATGTTTGCGTCCATTTTTCTACCCCTTATGAACTCTCCGACTTCTCTTGATCAACAATCTTCTCCTCCCCAAACTCCAAAGTGCTCAATAATTCCAAATAATTCTCCACCAAAGTATCAATCCTACTGACTTAGTGCACTTCCTTATTGTCCCTCGGTTGTTTGCACAAATTGAATACATTAAGGTCCATTGTTATATTCCCAAATGTAAGCTTCATAAGTCCATTCCTGCAATTAATCATGGCATTAGAAGTAGCAAGGAATGGCCTACCTAGTATGATAGGAATTTGTGAGCTAGGGTTAGCAACCAAATGAATTTTAAGTACAATGAAATCAATAGAAAAATAGAAAATATCAACTTGAACTAAGACATCCTCAACTACTCCCCTCAATGTTCTAATGATTTAGTCCGCCAATTGAAGAGTGATTGGAGTTGGCTTCAACTCTTCAAGTTAGAGTTGTTAATACATCGAATAAGGTAGGAGGTTGACATTTACTCCTAAATCAAGAAGAGTTTGCTCTACCCAGCAATTTTTTATTGTGATGGTAATGGTAGGGCATCCAGGGTCTTTGAACTTTGGCGGTGTGTTGGTCCTCAATATTGAGCTCACTTGCTCTGTGAGGAATCCCTTCTTGTGAACATTCAACTTCTTCTTCACGGTACACAAATCTTTCAAGATATTGGCACATGAAGGGATTTGCTTGATAGCATCATGTGTGTGAATGAAAATGTGTGTGTGCAAAAGTGCTCCTCAAGAAAAGAACGACTTTCAAGTATCGTGTTTTAATTGGAATTGAGTATTTCAAGGTCCTCTCCTTAGGGAAGAAAGGTTGAATCGTGTTGAAGGTGATTTTTTAAAAATAGAAAAGTGTAAAATCTTGTGAATTAGTGTTTTGGTGAGTGAAGATTGGTTGTATATGCAATAAAAACAAGGTTGGCTAATCCAAAGAGGTCATTCCAATAGGAATGCCAAACCAACTCAAATCATTCACCAATGGTGCCTAGGTGATTAATTGATTCATAGAAAGTGAGGGACCAATGTAGAATGTAGGCTCAAGCATACCTCGTGACAAGTCTACAGTATATCAAGAGCTCACAACCATGTCTGCACTCAACCTAGTCAAACCAAGCACTTTACACTACGAGTTAGAATGGACAAGAGTTGATTTAGCATACCCAAGAGGAAGTTTCCCTTGGGTTAGCCAACAAAAAGCTTAGCTACTCATGGTTGAAGTAAAGGCATTCATAATGTAGATAGAGATGTAGATGAAATACAAATGAAAATGAAATGAGAATGAAGCTTAGAACATATATTAATGCTAGGAAGAAGCAAACTACAAAGAGAAATTCATTTCATACCAAAATGGAAAATTTGTAGAGTGCTTGATGGTTTTCGTTGTTGTTCCTAACCTCTAAACATCATCCCTCAATTTGTCTATGGCTTATGTGTATAAGGGAGTGTCACTCTCCTTCGAAATGATGCAAGAGATGGGGCAACGGAATGGTGGATGGAATGAAAAGAAATGAACAAATTATGTGTGTGGAATGAAATACGTATGTGAACAAAAGTGCTCTCCAAGCGCAAGGAGTCTTTTGAATGTCGGGTTTTACTTGGAAAAGTATTCTAAGGTCGTCTCCTTAGGGAAGGAAAGTTCAAGTGTGGTGAAGGTGATTTTGTGAAAAAGAAAGTGTAAAATCTTGTAGTTGGTTTTGGTGAGTTTTGTTCTTAATGAAAATGCAAGAAAACAAATGTTGGCTAATCCTAAGGGTTCATTCTAATGGGAATACCAAATCACCTCGAAACCTTCCTCCAATGGTGCATAGATAACGATTAATTTGTAAGAAGCTCGGGACTAAAATAAAGGTGAGGATTCAAGCATACACCGTGACCTGGCCTATGGTGTATCAAAAACTCACAACTATGTCCTCACCCCAACCCAGTCAAACAGAACCATTGTACATCGAGAGGAGGAAAGAACATGAGTTGGAATGGCATGCGCAAGAGGAGGTATCCCTTAGATTAGCCAACTTAAAATCTAGTTATTCATAAATAAAGGAAAGACATGCATAATGTAAAGAGACATAATGAGGAAATGAAGCATGAAACTTAACTTAATGCTGGAAATCTTAAACTATGAAGAAAAATATGCAATACCCATTTTAAAGCTAGGAAATGAAGAAAACTTAAGACAACAATGGTAGAAACTAAGATACTCAATTAAACTTGCAAAACACTTGAAATAAATGACATTAAAAGTAAATAATGAAGTTTGCAAGAGTCTTACAATAAAACACAAGTGAAACGATGGAAGAAAATGCAAAAGTCCAAGTTTTCTATCTACTATTCATCATCTTCCTCCTTGGAGCTTTCTAAGCTTAGATAGCCACACTTAAAATCCTTGTTGAATGCTGAATATATGGTGAAGAGCCTTGCTTGTTCGTCCATGGAGGGTCCCCCTAGGTGTGTGCAGGCCTCCCATCAATGGGAGGTGAGTTCAATGGCTTTTGATAGGCTAGGAAGACCTTAGCCTGCAACTTTCCTGGCTACCCCTTCCTCTTCCATCCTCATAAATGCAATGGTCTTCAAAGTCTTCAATAAAGGTGTAGGAGGCATATAAATGTGTAAGGGAAGTCAGGGGAAAAGTGGGAGAATCAATGGTGGGACCCCCAAGCAAGTGGAGCATTAAAAACAGGCATTCTGGGCTCTTTCAGCAGACCGTACCAATATGCGTACCGGTACCCCGAACTCCTATAGCCTCAGCATATCGGTACGTGAACCAATACACTTCTACTCCGGACCAGTTTATATAGAATCATCATAACTTTTGATCCAACCGTCGGATTGAGCTGAAATGTTTCCACCATAGGGAAGACATCCAAATCTACACCTTTAATTTTTTCACTTTTTCAGATTTGAAGTGGATCATGGTCAAAAAGGAGGAAAACTGAGGTACTACTATAAAATGGCGTGACTGATGATGTCTATGTTACCAAACATTAATACCTCCCTGATTTCTTTCACTTTTAAGTCTCCAAATCCTCATGTAATGTGTCTACCTCTTCACTACTACTCCACACTTAGTTGCAAGGTTCTAAAATCTATCATTTAAGCTATAATTACCTGCAACATAAAAAATTCAACATTATTCATAATTTCGGCTAACTCTAAGTACTTAGATGCAAAAGTTGAGTTAAAATGCATGTAATGAGGCCTCCAAATATGCAATATTATGTGCTCATCACAGAGAAACCCAACAAAAATAATGAAGCGCAAGAACATTTGATTAAACTTGATTACACTTGTACTAAAAGAGATTAAAATGCAAGAAATAAAGATTACAAGTGAAAATAACTACAATAGAAATGGGTGAATAAAATGCAATAAATCTAAGCTTTTTCTCTCTAAAAATCTATCTTCCACCTTGAGAGCTTCTCTCTCTAAAAGTGATGAACTATCCTTTGTAATGTGAAGTCTCTCCTATAATTTTCGTCCATGAAGCTCTATGGCTTGTGTGCTAACTGAATTCCATGATTGGGAGTTTGGATATCTGCACAAGCAAGGTGCAGACATGCTTGCACTCCCATGCACCGTTGACCAGCCTCTCTCATTCTCTCTCCTATTCTCTCATGCCTCATTCCGAAGTCAGACTTTTGTGTAAGGATGGCATAGGGTGTCGGTAGAACATGTTAGGGTAGGTGTGGGAGAAGTATAGGTGGGAGCCCCAAGTAGTTGGAATTTGAGTTGCAGGATTTAGGTCTTTTTAGCAAAACCTACCAGTAGGTCGATGGCCAAACCTACCATTAGGTTTTACTCCAGTAGCCAAAACCTTCCAAAAGGTTTGCGGTAGATCCAAATCCAATACACAAAACCTACCGTTAGTTTTATGAGCAAACTAATTCATGCATAAAGTTAACATTTTTTTGCTATGCCTTTTTGGACTAATTGTACTTTGATGGTGTTTAAGTAATGACATTTCAGGTCCTAAAGTTAACAAAGGCTCAAGAACAACAAAAATCACACTTGAATGTAACACCAGCACAATAGGGAACAAAATTGCAAAAGGATGGGACAAAGCAAGAACGTTCGAACGTCCTCTAAAATCCTGCCAAGACTATCTGTTGAGACATGGCGTGTTGCAATCAACAAAGGGAAAATACTGAGGTACTTGAGTACCACGTTCGAACGCCAACTCACGTTCAAACGTCCTCTGGAAATCCTGAGAAGACTACACCACTAGAACCTGACATGTTACAGTAAAGAAAGAAGAATCACAGAACATAAGTACTTGAGTACAACGTTCGAATGCCACTCCACGTTCGAACCTTGTCTTGAGTGACTGAGGACAAAGTTGTTGAGTGTAAGGTCAAAGTTGTTCAAGACGTATGAAAGTGACCATCACAAAGACCACAGGTCACTTGAGTGGAAGGAATCATACCCCATCTGGCGTTCAAACGCCCTCAAAGCAAAGACACAAACAACTTTCAAACAACATCTCATGTTCAAACGTCCTTAGAGAAAAGATAGACTTAACGTTCGAACGCCAGATCACGTTCAAATGTCCCCCACTGACTGGCTGCAGAGTTGTTGGGTTTTCACTTGGACATGGGTGGCAAACACTATTCCTTCACCCCCCTCCCCTTCCTTGCCTATAAATACTCCCATGTAAAAGGCATTCTTCCTTTTGTAGAGTAAAGGGGGAGCAATCCTTTTTCTTGTAAAGTAAGAGAGTGTTTAGTAATCTAGTTCTTGAACATTTCATGTTTATGTTTTCATTTTGCATTTATATCAACCATGATGGAGGCTTAGACTCCCCTTGTAGTTGAAGTCTTTTATTTACTTATGCTAAGTCTTTACATTCATGTTGTGACAACCATGATGGAGGCTTAGACTCCCCTTGTAGTTGTACTTGCTTTTATTTACAAAGTATCAAGAGAGATAGTTCATCTTTTGGTTGTGGTGGAAACCCTCCAAAAGTAACTAGCTTTCTTCTACTTTTATTGTTCATGTATTTCACTTCTATTGCTTGAGCATCCTTCCTTCTTAGAAGAGTGAAACTCTTCCACTTTTCTAGAGCTTTACTAAAGCCGTGAAGGGTGGAAAGCGATTCACTTATTCTTCATTGAAGATAAGCTCTTTGTTTAGTTTGCTTCACTTAGTAGCTCCTCTACTTAGAGGGATGAGTAGCATTCATTTTTCTAGCTTTTCCAAGGCCATGAAAAATGAGTAGTTCCTCATTCACTCTTTAATAAGAGGTGATGAATATGTAAAGATTGTATGAAAGCTATATTTGTGCAACTCCTTCATGCTTTAATGCTTTATATTCCACCTGTTCATTGGATGATTGAATGCATCTAGCAAAGTTGAGGTACTTTGTATAACCAAGGGCTTCCTCTATGATACAGATGACTCCTGCATAGAAAGACCCAATGGTTCAAGGCAAGCACCCCGGCTAGCTGTTCATAACAACCTTTCAATCTCCGCCATTATTGCGCTTTATTCAAAGAATGGACCCTTAATGCCATGGTTGGATGCCTTGTAGAAACACTTGCTTGTTTTTAGACGGGTTAAGTCTCGGCACAGACAATTCTTGTAAAATTCTAGAAAGGTATCAGAATCATGTGTTTAATTCTCACAATCCATATTTATCTTCTAATTAACTTGTTGTTGACACGGGAGTTAATTGAGTTATAAAGCACAAACATAATAAACCAGATAGTTTATTACATGTCCTGATCCTTGAGCTAAAGGGTGGTTGTTACATTTTGAGAATCTTATAATTTCAAGAGTCTAGAAAACTCTTGAAAAGAATCTTTTATTCGATTCAAGAAACCCACCACTCCAAACTCTCAAAATTTCCAGTTACTTGGTCTTTATTATTGCTTACTTCAAAACACCAATCATAGTTCCCTGTGGATTCAACTCCGGACTTAACTAGATTATTACTACAAATTGACTGGCTGCACTTTGGTGTACACATTTCAGATCAAGTCATAAACCTACCGATAGGTTTTTATTTGTTTTGCTCAAATCTTGGTATAGCCATCATCAAGCCTCCCCATCATCTCCATTGACTTTGAGCACTGCGATGGAGGCTTAGCTCACTCCATTTCTACCTCTTTGCCTGCAAACACACCAAAACCTCATTAATTGTTAGAAATATTGCAGTTCCTCCTATATTCACCACAAGAACAATTATAAAAAAGGTGCAACTGTATACATGATGTGCAATATTTTGTGCTAATCAAGGATTTCAATGACGAGGAGGGTAACGACGATGATGGGGATGATGCAAAGAAGTAGAGAGACCACTCTTGTTTTTTTGTTTTTGATAGATTGCAGATAGTGGTTTAGAGGCAGTCGGCCTAGTAGAAAAGTCTCTAAGATCACAAGTCGTTCTTTGTTTCAAGATCTCTATACTGAACCTTATGAAGTTATGCATGAAAGAACCACATTTTATTTGTTTCAATTTGCCCCAAGTTCATTTACATAATTGCATTACGATTTGAGTATTTTGTTGATTGGTGAATTGTTTAACATGAATGGAATTATTGTTTTTATGTAGTGTAGTTTGAAAATAAATTTCGCTAGGGACTAGAAAAACTCAAGTTGGGAGGTGTGATGAGTATAGAATATTGCATATCATGTATCTCTTTTGCACCCATAATGCTTGTTTTGTGGTGAAAATTGGGGGAAATGCTTTCAAACTCACGATTAATGGAGATTCGTGTGATTATAGGTAAAGAGCACGTAAAGTCGTGTATAAAGCCTCCCATCAAGTGCTTAAAGGCAACGGGGAAGAAGGGAATGTTTAACAGATGGCTTAGGACCTCAATGATCTAAGGCAATCCCAATGCAGGACAAAACCAACTGGTACAAGTCAACCAAAACCTACCGGTAGAAGTCAGTCAAAACCTGCTGGAAGAAGATCCAAAACCTACTAGTAGAAAATGCTATTGGAATTCTTCTACCTCAGTCATGCAAAAATCTACTAGTAGAAAATCTTACTAGAAAAAACCTACTGGTAGGTTTTCTTACGTTCTACTGGTAGGTTTTGCCCAGATTTGCCAAACACCTACTCACACGACTCCACCGACTCTAGAGGCTCACCTCTTGTCATCGAAACCATACCCTGACATATTTGACATCCCATGATGTTCTCTTATCCCCTAAAGTCAAATTTCAAGTGAGAGAGAAGGGGGAAGCAAGAGAGAGAAGAGGGGTGGTTGGAAAAAGCATAAGAGGAGCATCCCAGGCCTATTTTTGCTTGTTCAAGTGTCCAACCTCTCCCCACTCATTGGAAGTCAGTTCATGTAGGCTAAGGAGGAGGGTATGGATGAATTCTAGAAGTCTTACCCCATTATTTAGCTTTACATGCTTTTAAAAAGAGAAGCTCCAAGGTAGAAGATGAAGTTTTAGAGAAAGGAAGTTGGGTTTTCACATTTCCTTCACCATTTTCATTGTAGTAAGCTTTATTTTACTTGTAATCTTTCCATCTTTCACTCTAAACTCTTTTATTCAAATTGTAATCAAGATTAGTTAAGTGTTTTGAATTTCCATTTTCGACATTTGGGTATTTTTCTTTTCAAGTTTTGTAATTTGGGTATGAATGAATTTACTATTGTAGTTTAAATATTTCCTTGCATCAATACAAGTTTCATGTTCCATTTAACTACCATGTTTCTTTACATTATGTTTGTTCTTGACCTTTTTATGAGTAGATAAATGTTTAGTTGACTAACCCAAGGGGAATTTCCTCTTGGATATGTAAAATCGACTCTCTTTCATTCTTCCTCGTAGTGTAAAGTGCTTGGTTTGACTAGGTTGAGTGCAGACGTGGTTGTGGGCTCTTGATACATTGTAGACTTATCACAGGGTATGTTTTTGTCTGACACAACCACATTAGTCCCTCATTTCCTACACCAAGACACCATTGGTTAAAAGAATTGAGTTGATTTTGCATTCCCATTGGAATGACCTCTATGGATTAGCCAACCTTGCTTTCTTACATTTTTACCAAAACACAACTCACCAAAACACAGTCCACAAGATTTTCCAATTTTCATTTCTTTACAAATCAACCTCCAAAGCAATTTGACCTTTCCTTCCCTGAGGAGACGACCTTGGAATACCCATTCCAAGTAAAACACGACATTGCAAGTCTCTCTATGCTTGGGGAGCACTTTTGTACACACACGCACATATTTTTCTTCACACAAACAACTTTTTCCATTTGTTCCATCGAACCCAAGGGAGAGTGACACTCACCAACTCATATAAGTCATATACACAAAATCCGGGTTCATGTTAGGAGATTAGGGAAAATCGATCAAGCAATGCCCATAAAATTGAAAATTTTTAATGACAAGAACGTGGGAAAGGGGTATCATGTTCCTATGGGTCACACTCCCTAGCCTTTGACACCTATCACATTGCTTGCAAAATGAAACACAATCTTTAAAAAATGTTGGCCAATAAAAACCACTTTGCAAAATCTTAGCTAAAGTCTTCTTGGAAAAGAAGTGCCCATCACATGCTTCAAAATGGAAAAAAGAGAGAACATCCCGCTGTTCATTTTCTGGTATGCCCCTCCTCATGACTTAATTAGGGCAATATTTCAACAAGTATGGGTTGTCGAAGTAAAAGTACTCCACATCTACCATGAATCTTCTCTTTCCTTTTAGGCTTAAGTGTGGAGGCATTTGTCCTATGGCAATAAAATTACAAATGTTAGCATACCATGAACAAACTGAATTGATAGAAAAAAATGCTCATTTGGGAAAGAGTCAAGGATAGGGATGTGCTCTTCGATGTCTTAGACAACAAGCCGTGACAAATGGTCCTCCACCACATTCTCAACTCCTTTCTTGTCCTTGATGATCAGATTGAATTCTTAAAGGAGGAGGATCCACCTAATGAGTCTCAGCAAATTCTTCAAAGTAGAGTGATTAGTATAGACTACAATAGGTGAACTAATGATGTATAACCTAAATTTATCCAATGAAAACACAATAGCTAGCAACTCCTATTTAGTGGTGTAGTTCATTTGAGCTTCATTTAAGGTTTTTCTATCATAGTATATGACATGAGGCTTTTTAGCTTCCCTTTAACCTAACACTATGTCGATCGTGTAATCACTTGCGTTGCACATGAGCTCAAATTGAACTTCCCACTTGGGTGATAGCATGATTGGAAATGAGATAAGCATTCTTTTAAGTTTTTGAAAGGATTCCTCACAATCATCCGACCACATGAATGGGACATCCCTTGCTAGCAAATTTGTCAAATGTCTTGTCAATGCACTGAAATCCTTAATGAAACAACGATAGAAACCTAAATGGCCAAGAAACGACCTAATGCCTTGACTATCTTTGGAGTGGGTAGATTGGAAATTGCTTCCACTTTAGATTTGTCAGCCTCTATTCCTTTTGCAGACACAATGTGTCTAAGCACGATCCCTTGTGTCACCATGAAATGACACTTCTCTTAGTTAAGCACTAGATTCTTTTCTTCACGTCTCTCTAATACTTTCTCCAAATTTTCCAAATATCCTTCAAAGTAGTCCACAAACACCAAGAATTCAACCATGAAATTCTCCACAATATTTTCCACCAAGTCACTAAATATCCCCATCATACACCTTGAAAAGTCCCTGAGGCGCTGCATAGCCCAAAAGGCATTCGGCGATAGGCCTACGTTCCAAAGGAGCATGTGATTGTGGTCTTCTCTTGATCCTCCAGGATGATCTCTATTTGATTGTAACCGGAGTAGCCATCTACGAAATAATAAAAAAGATGTCTTGCCACCCTTTCCAATACTTGATCAAGGAATGGTAGCGGAAAGTGATCCTTGCGAGTGCATGAGTTAAGCTTCCGGTAAATTCTCTAACCAGTGACCACTCGAGTTGGGATCAACTCATTCTCCTCATTGACCACCACCATTACTCCTGATTTCTTTGGAACCACTTGTGTGAGACTAACCCACTTTCTATTAGTAATTGCAAAGATGATTCCCACATCAAGTACTTTGAGCAGTTCTTCTATAATCACATCCTTCATAATGGGATTAAGTCTCCTTTGTGGTTGTCGGGATGGCTTGGCGTCCTCTTCAAGATATATTCTATGAGTGCAAATAAGAGGTCTAATTCTTTTGATGTCGGCAATGGTCCAACCGATCACTCCTTTATGCTTTCTCAAGACTTGCAACAGTTATTCCTCTTGCTCCGGCTCTAATGAAGAGGTTATCAACACTAGAAATGTTTGATTCTCCTCCAAGAATTCTTATTAAGTGTTGATGATAATGGCTTCAACTCCAAAGTGGGTGGTTGAACAGTGGATTGAAAAATTTTCTTCTCTTGTGGAGGCAATTTTTCAAATGTTGAGGTCCAATTTTCCACCCCTTGCACAATCATTGGTTCCAAATTCTCAAAAAAATCTTCCTCCTTCAAACCTATATTGCACAGAAAATCCATATGATGCTCCACCAAGTTGACAATCCTATTGACTTCATGAATTTCCTCATCATCCCTCGATTGCTTGGAAAGGTTGAACACATAAGATCCATTGTCATGTTTCCCAATACAAGTTTTATTAGTCCATTCCTGCAATTGATCATGACATTAGAAGTTAAAAGGAAAGGTCTACCTAAAATGACAGAAATTTGTTAATTAGGATTAGCAACAAGGTGAATGTCAAGTACAATGAAATCAACAGAAAAATAAAACTTGTCCACTTGGACCAACAAATCCTCCACTAATTTCCTTGGTGTTCTCATGCTACAATACTCTTGCTGAAGAGTGATAGAAGTTGGTTTCAACTCCTCAAGATGTAGTTGTTCATACACTGAGAATGGTAGAAGGTTGACACTCGCCCCCAAGTCTAGCAGTGCTTGTTCCACAAGGTAATTCCCAATGGTGATAGCAATGGTAGTGCAGCCAAGATCCTTGAGCTTGGGCAGAGTGTTTCTCCTCAAGATGGAAATCACTTGCTCGGTAAGAAAAAATTTCATTTGCACATTCAACTTACTCTTCATGGTGCATAAGTTCTGCACTATTTTTGCACAAGAGGGAATTTTCTTGATGACATCAAGGAGTGGAATGTTGATCTTCACCTGCTTAAATATCTCAAGAATATCAAAATAATTAGCAATCTTAGTAGGTGCCCTCAATCGATGAGGATAAAGGGCCTAGATAGGACAATCATTCATAGTCAAATCAACAATCTTAGGCTTCTTAAATTGTTCACCCTCTCTGGGGTTACCCTTGGTCTCTTTTTCATTTTTCAAAGTAACTTTGGGTGAGACCTTAGGTAAAATGATTTTTTCATTTTCCTTTCCACTCCTGAGAGTGATGACAGCCTTCAGTTGCTCAAAATTCTCTTTAGTGACATCAGATGACTCAATCACATGTTGACCCTTGGGGTTCTCTTGGGGTTGTGCAAGAAATTTCCCTTTTTCTTGTTAAAATGACCCAATAGCATTAGTCAATTTAGTGATCTATGTCCAGATGGCATTATAAACCATGATATTTTGGTTATTGATTGTGGTTTGACTTTGACTTTGGGGTCCTCCAAATTTCTCTTATGAAGAGGTTGATATGTGGGCAGATTGGGTTGTACTTGTTGACCAAAACCTTGTTGAAGTGGGTTTTGAGAAAAACCCTTGTGCATTGGATCTTTGATATTGAGAGCTAGATGGCAGACCATGACCATAAAATAATTGGTTTTGCTTTGGTGGGATGGGAGGTGGCAATGAAGTCGATACATGAGGTGTAGGGAGGTGGCAATGATTGTCTACTCTGATTGAATACATTTACTTGCTCATGGTACACTTCCTTAAGTGCAAGAATGTTTGGACACTCCATAATGGAGTGCTCAACACTCTCACATATTGAGCAAGATTCCTCGGCCTTAGTTACATTCGACACTTCATGCCTCCTATTAACCACTAAACTTTTCTTGGTAATGCAAGTTATGCAACCCACCACCACTTGGTTGAATTCCCAGAGAAGACCATAACACATCGGTGGGATCTGTGATATCCCAAGATTGGGCATTTTCTGCTAATGTATCAAAGTATTCTAGGGCTTTATCAAGATTCTCATTCAAGAACTCTGCATTGCACATCATGTCAATGAACTGTCGATGCCATGACATAATTCCTTCATAGAAGAAACTAACCAGTTGTCATGGTTCAATATGTGATGTGGAATGGAGTGCAACAAATATTTGTATTTTTCCAACACTAATAAAACTACTCATTTAGTGTTTTAGAAAATTTCTAAATTTGTGTTTTCAAAGAAGTGGTATTGGGTACCGAAAATAACTTGTTTAAAAATTCAAATAACATTTGAGCCCAAAAACATATCGAGCGTGGTTTCAAGGATTTCAACCAAGTTTTTGCTTTATCCTTGAGAGAAAAGGAGAATAACTTCATGATTGCCATGTCTTCCATTGCATGATTTGAAATGAATGTTCCAACTATTTCCTCAAACTCCATAATATGTGGGTAAGAATTTTTCTTGTTCCACAACATTAAATTGAGGAAGTAGTTATTTGCTTGCACATGTAAAAGTATGCATAATGGAATGGTGGTTCGTGTAGGTTGGAGATAATCTCTCATTGATCTCGATGGGGGATCAATAAGGAGATTATTTCCTTCATTTCTTAAAGGGGGGAATTGAATTCGGGGATTTTGTGCTTAGGGGTTTTGTACTCCCCCACCCCTTGGATTGTTAACACCATCATCCCCAAAATTGTCTCCGGCATCTTCGGGAGGATCTTGATTTATGTTCATGTTTGGTCCTTGGTCACATCTCACTTGCCTATTTTGGTTATCACGTTCCCACATGCACATGCTCTAACTACAATAAAAAACTATGCACAATTATATATAAAGGAGCAATGTAACTTGGCCGTGATGAAAATTATGAGACTTACCTCTGTTGTCCCAAATCACCTTCAAAACTTGATGCTTAGCCTTCCTTGACAACAGCACCAAAAATGCTTAATTGGATTCCCTTGCATCCCACATAAACTCGATTATGTGTACGACCTATAATAAAGGGTTAGTGTCACTCCCACTCAAGCTCGTGCAATATGTAAGGAAATTGTGGGTGGATGAACAAAAACAAGCTCGTGCAAGAAGCAGGGAAATTTATGTGATGAACAAAAATATGTGTGAATATGCAAAAATGCTCCCCAAGTGTAGAGAGACTTATAGTGTTATGTTTTAACTCAAAAAAAAAAAAAATTCAGAGGTCGTCTCCTCAAGGAATGTTAAGTCAAGTGTTTTCAAAAGTGATTTGTAAAAAGGAGAAATAAAAAATATTGTGACTTGAAGGTTGGTTATTTGTGTTTTGAGGAAATTCGCAAGTGGAAAAGAGGGTTGGCTAATCCATAGAGTTCATTCCAGTAGGTGATTCGCACTTTTTGTTGTGAACAGATTAATATTATACACCCAAGTATAAGTGGTTGAATTGTAGTTTTCTTGGTTTAAGTCCAAGTATCGATTGCACGAAGAGTTTAATAATTAGGAAACAAAATAAAATAGTGAAGTTGTTGTTTTAAAAAGTGATAACCTAAGATAGCTTGTGATGTGAACTTAGATTGATAACTAGTCTAATCAAATGGTTGTTTGCAGATAGATTAAGACAATAATAAAAAGTATCATTCAGTTTAAGGATCTCATATGCTTTCTATTGATTAAATACTAGAAATGTCACCTTACAACAATTAACTTCCATGTTACTGGCAAGTCAACTAGTAGGTCTAATGTATATAAATCATCACACAACAACTACTTAGGTTAGCTGGTGGTATCCACGATAATTGATTAATCCAAGTAAACTAGAAGGACAAGTCATTCATGAGGAATACTTGAATTATTCAATTGACTCCATGATAGTAAGTGTGTATATAATAAACCATAACACAACAACTTCTTAAGTTAGATGGTGGTATTAATATATCATAACAAAACAACTTCTTAAGTTAGTTGGTTATAGATACACCAATTGACTAATCCGAGTAAACCAGAAGGACAAGCCATTCATGAGGAATACTTGAATTGCTCAATAGGTCATCTTATCATCTATACCAGTTAAAACATTCGTAGTGATCCGGTGGGGGATTAGCCATACCGATGGAACACCGTAGATATTAAACTGGCAGGTTGATTATATATACCAGTTAAACAATCTTAGTAATTCAGAAGGACAAGCCATTCATGATGATCACTTAGGTTATTAATCTGATAGTTATGTATAGTAGTTAAACAACCCTAATAACCCAGAAGGACAAGCCATTCATGAGGATCATTTAGGTTTTGTACCTGCATCAGTAGAACATCCTCAAAGTTTTGGTGGAGGACAAGACATACCGATGGAACACCGTAGATATTTAACCGACTGGTTGATGATTCAGTGATGACATAATTCCAAGCACAGCACCGAAATTACATACATCATTGTATCATACATGAAGGGTATAATACATATATATATATATATATATATATATATAATATCAGCATTTCCAGAGGTTAATCAATATTATACATATGTTTACCTCTCACTGGAGGATATAAGTAACTACTTACACCCCATTACTACAAACAAGCAAGGAGTGTGGATAGATTTCATTACAATAGTAAATATAATACAGACTCAGATACTTCTTTCACAAGGAACAACTAAAATACAACCACTCATAATATCAGTTAAGATACAAAGGTGGCGGCAGTTCAACTATCTGAATAGAAAGATAACACAAAAATGTAGAAATACAAAGTTCCGGCTAGAGTGTATGACGGACCGGATTTGTGTCTAACTTCCTCTTTCCCTCTTTCCCTCTTTCTTTTCTTTCTTTTTCTCTTTCTTTTCTTTCTTTGGAATTTTTTCTCTGGAGCTCTCTCTATATTCGGCCCCTTAAAGAAGAAAGGAAGGCATGCATATATACAGGCAAAATGAAGCAAGAGGTGGAAGGATCAACTTCAACCGCCAATCATGGCCGTCCAGACGCCCCTCTCACCATCTGGACGGTGAAGCCTTGCTGGATCTTGAGTGCTGACTGTTGCTTTGTTTATTTTATGCTTTGATCTATTTCTTTTAAGCTTTCATACCTTGTTCCTTGTATTTTCTGGTAATTCTGCATCAAACCCTGAAAAGTTTATACATAACATATATAAAACCCTGATTTTTGCACAAACTCTAATTGACGATTTTTAGCTGATTTATCTTATGTAAGTACTTATTTAATTATTCTAATTTATATATTAATTAGGATTAACCAATAGGCATGCCAAATCAATTCATTTCACTTCACTAATGGTGCCCAGGTGTTTGATAAATTAGTAGGAAAGGAGAGGTGGATGTAGTTGCATGGACTAGAGCTTACCCCATGACAAGTCTACAGTATATCAAAAGCCTACAACCACATTCTTCTACACTCAACCTAGTCAAACCAAACACTCTACACTACAAGGAAGAGTGAAATAGAATTGATTCCACATACCCCATAGGAAATCCATCTTGGATTATCCAACTAGAGGTTTAGTTACACATGTTAAATGCAAGAATAAACATGAAAGAAAAAAAGCATGGTAATGAAGTTAACTTGAACTTGTATTAATATAGGAAAGAGTTTAGACTCCAAGGGAAATGGTATTCCTACTTAAGACGTAGAGCTTGAAGATAACAATACCCAAATGCAACAATGACACAAAAAAACCCTAGATAAACTTAATACAACTTCAAATAAATGAGATTAAAGTAAAAAAGAGAAGGATTACATGTAGAATGGAGCTTACAAGAATGAAAATTGTGAAGGAAAATGTAAAAATCTAGCTTTCTCTCTCTAGAACCATCATCTTCTTCCTTGGACCTTCTCTGTCTAAAAGCTTAACCATGTCAAAAAGTGTCCCCAATTTCGTTCACCAAAAAGGATTCCAAAAATTCAGACAAAAGCATGACCCTTTTCCTTTTCCAATCATTCATTTTTTTTCTCTATTCTATCATTTCCCCATTCCATTCTTTCTTGCATAAAGGTGGAACGCAAAGATTAGAAGACTGAAGTAAAGTGTTGAAGTGGTCAAAAGCATCATTAGAATAGTAGGAATGGGCCTCTTAACTTGTGGAGTTGTATGAAAAGTGATATGGAACTTCTAGTCATTAGGTACCGTTACCAAATGATGAGGTACCAATAACTCAACAGGTGGAGAGCTTAGGTACTAGTACCCACTTCATTTCTTCCATTTTGAACAGCCAAGGCATAAGTGCAATGTACCAGTACCTAAGGCACCAGGTACTGGTACCTAAATTCTAGAAGGCTCTGGTACCAGTAGCTAATGATTAGGTACCAATACCTCCTTTGTCTCTTCATTTCAACAAGCTGAGGTCCAAGTGCTAGGTATCGATACCTAAAATCTAGAAAGCTTGGGTTCTAGTACCTGATGAAGGGGTAATAGAACCTAAAATCCAGAAAGCTTGGGTACCAATACTTGGTGACAGGGTACTGGTACCTACTCTGCCTTATTTGAATTTTTAGCATTTTGAGATCCTGAGCCATTCAACTTTATTTCCTTTCTTGCCATTATCCCTAATCAAGTTGGGAGGTGATTAATTTTTGCACTTACCATCCAACCACCTACAATCAAGCAATTCTCCATTAATCTTCGATGTAACCCACTTTCCCACAATTTATTATAAAAACAAGTTAAAATGGATCAAATAAGGCTATTAAATGTGCAATGCTCCACACTCATCAAGATGAACACATTATATGAGGATTTAGAGGCTTCAAAAGTGAAATAAATCAATGACGTACCGGTAACTGGTATAATAGGTACCGGAACCTAAGCTTACCGGAATATTGACACCGATACCCACACTATATGGTACTAGTACCCTAGTATTTCCTATTTGTAACCATGATCCACTTCAAATTTGAACAAGTGCAAAACATGAAAGTTGTAGTTCTAGATATTCTCTATCATGTGTCAAAATTTCAGCCCAAGAAAATAGTTAGATCAAAAGTTATAACAAATCTCTAAAAACTAGTTTGAGCTGTCATTAAAGCTCATTACCATCGACGTACCGGTACCTCATCACTTGGTACCAGTACTCTAGCTAAAAAAATAAAAAACAAAATTGGGTCAAATTCAGAATTTGATTGAGAATAACCCACACTTTCCACTAGATCTATATTTATCTCTCTTTTAGGAGTTTTGGAAGAAAGTAGGGTTAGAGAGGGAGGCGACCTAATCTTAGGAGTATTGTAGAGAGAGAAAGCTAGGGTTTTTGCTTTTCCTTCAGTATTTTCATTCTCATAAGCTTCAATCTAAATGTAATCTTTCTTTCTAGCACTTTAATCACATTTATTTCAAGTTGTATTAAGTTTAGCTAGGGTTTACTAGTTCTATTGCTTGTATTTGTGTATTTTCTCTTTAAGCTTTACATTTTGTGTATGAATGCTATTTCTTTTTGTAGTTTAAACTATTTCCTACATTAATACAAGTTCAAGTTTGATTTAATTTCAATGCTTTTCTTTTTCATGTTTGTTCTTGCCTTTATTAAGAGCAGCTAAACCTTTAGTTGGCTAATCCAAGAGGGATTTCCTCTTGGGTATGCGAAATTGACTCTCTTTTCATTCTTCCTTATGGTGTAAAATGTTTGGTTTGAATCGAGATAAATCTTTTTTCCTCCCTCTACCCTTTATTTCACTCAACCCAAATATCACCTCAGTGCCTCATTACAACCCTAATTGATCTGAAGAAATCATGGTGAGAGCACATTTTTAATGAAATGAAAATTTGGTTTTGCTATCTATTGCCCTAACATTCCATTCAAAAGATTATGTCAATGTTGTTTCAATTGTTAAACATGCACGTTATTTCTAGATTATATGTGAGTGTTATCTCAATTTGTGCACAAGATTCTATATCACATATACATATAGAGAGCATGCCATGATAATCATAGAGTTATTCATCTTTAGAGAAACCCTTGGTGAGAATTGCATCAACGCTGAATTTGGATAGCTAAATAAATGTTGATTATATTGAGTAAAGGCTTAAATTGCATATTCATTTCACACACACACAATTTTTGAAAGCAAATTTGTAGGAGTATACTCTAGAATAGCATTTAAGACTATGGTGTGATTCATGTGGGATTAGTTCGGGTGCATTGGAGAATACTGTTTTTGACACCACAGGGCTAGTTAGGACAAGGGAATATGTTTCAAATATTGGATATGAGGAAAAGAAGTTTGTAAGTACCTTCACGAGACAAAACTCATCCACTAGGGATCACCTAGGAGTTTAAAGGCTTGCTACATGTGCTAAATGCAATAGTGCAATTAGTATAGGTTTATTTTTGTTTACCTAATTTTTATGTTTAGTTTATTAGGGACTAGTAAAGCTTAAATTGGGGGGGGGGGGCGTGATGAGCACGTAATATTGCATATTTAATGGCCTGCTACATGCATTTTGAGTCAACTTTGCATCTAATTACTTAGAGTTAGTCAAATTTATGAATAACATTAAAATTTTGATATTGCAGATAATAATAGGGTAAATAATGGTTTTTGAAACCCTGTAAATAAATGTGGATAAGTAGTGAAGACATGGACACATTATATGAGGATTTGGAGGCCTCAAAAGTGAAATAAATCAAGGAGATATCAGTGCCTGGTATCATAGGTACCGGGACTTGAGCCTACTGGAATATTGGTACTGGTACCTACACCATTTGGTACCACTATCCTGTTATTTCTCATTTTTGACCATGATCCACATTGAATATGAAAAAGTGCAAAACATGAAACTTTCAGATTTACATGTCCTCTATCTTATGTCAAACTATCAGCTCAATCAAATGGTTGGATCAAAATTTATGACAAATCTACAAAAACTGGTTTGAGCTGTCATTAAAACTTACTACCATCAAGGTACCGGTACCTCATCACTAAGTACTGATACTACAGTAAAAAAAAAAAAAAAACTTGGGTCAAAGTCTGTATTTGACCAATAATAACTTAAAATTTCCACTACAGCTATATATATCTCTCTTTCAGGAGTTTTTGAAGAAAGTAGGGTTAGAGAGGAAGGCTACCTAAGCTTAGGAGTAGTGTAGAGAGAAAAGACTAGGGTTTTTGCATTTCCTTCACCATTTTCATTCTTGTAAGCTTCAATCTACATGTAATCTTTCTATCTAGCACTTTAATATTGTTTATTTCAAGTTTTATTGAGTTTAGCTATGGTTTACTAGCTCTATTGCTTGTATTTGGATATTTTCTCTATAAGCTTTACATTTTGTCTATGAATGCTATTTCTTTTGTAGTTTAAACTATTTCTTACATTAATACAAGTTCATATTTGATTTAATTACCATGTTTTCTCTTTCATGTTTGTTGTTTCCATTATTATGAGTAGCTAAACCTTTAGTTGGCTAATCCAAGAGGGATTTCCTCTTGGGTATGTGAAATCGACTCTCTTTCATTCTTTCTCATAGTGTAACGTGTTTGATTTGATTAGGTTGAGTGCGGATGAATGTAATTGTAGCTTTTGATACACTGTAGACTTGTGCTTGACAAAATTCGTTGTAGTTTCCTAACCTCTAAACATCACATTTTAGCATGTATAGTTTATGGGTGAAGGGGAGTGATTAACCCTAATTAAGGCATAATTTATTTGGTAAATTGTGTTAGTTGAATAAAGTTAAACTAGTCAAAATAAATCAAATTAGGGTTAGTGTGTGAATAAAGGATAATGCATTAATTGTTGTTCTTTTTAGGGTTTTTTGCATCAAAGCAACAAACTATTAGGGAGCTAATTGCATTAAAGCTACAAACTACAGGGGTGCCAATTATCAAAGCTCAAAACAAAGGGGGATCAAAGAATTCAAGGCCACCAAACAAGACTTTCATGTAATTCAAGGCCGCCAAACAAGACTTTCTTGTAATTCAAGGCCACCTAACAAGACTTTCGTGTAATTCAAAGCCACCTAACAAGACTTTCACCCTCCCTTGTTGCCTATAAATACCACCCCTTAGGACTTGTAAAGCATTCATCTTTTGGTAGTGGAAAACCCTCCAAAAGTATTATTGCTTATTGTTTTCTTTAAGTATTGATTTCTTTTATTGTATTATTGTTTCATTTTAATTTATTGCTTTCTTTTATTGTGTTATTGCTTTCTTTTACTTCCATTGCTTGAGCTTCGTTCTTCCCTTGGAGGAGTAAAACTCTTCCACTTTTCTAGAGCTTTACCAAAGCCGTGAAGGGTGGAACGTGATTCACTCATTCTTTGTCGAAGATCGGCTCCTTGTGTAAAGTGTTTTACCTTGTAACTCCTCTACTTAGAGGGATGAGCATCACTCACTTTTCTAGCTTTAACAAAGTCATGAAGAGTGAGTAGTTTCTCATCCAATCTTTAGTAAGAGGTGATTATCCAGAAGTTATATTTATGCATTTCGTTTATGCTTAGCTCTAGTCTTTATTTCTTTATAATGTCTTCTCATCATATTGTTGTCTTTATTTTAAGCATGAATAGCTAAATCTCTTAGTTTGCAAAACCAAGGGGAACCTCCACTTGGGTATACCATTTTTAACTCATTCTCCTCCCTTCTTTCAGAGTTCAATGGTTCGGTTTGACTGGGTTGAGGGTGGATAACTTGGTGAGTCATTGATATTCCGTGGGTCTAGTAACGATTTATGCTTAGATACTCACCAATATTATCCCTAGCTTCCCACGAATCAATCGTTCATTCATGCTCTATTGGAGGAGGGTTTCGAGTTGAGACGGTATTCCTATTGGAGTGACCTCTTGGATTTGCCAACATTTGTTTTTCATTTTACTAGAATCAAAACAACTTCCAATAATCTGAGATTTTACACTTTCTTTCTCCCAAAATCATCTTCCCCTTGGTTTATTTCCTTCCTCGTGGAAATGAGCTTGGAATACCACCAAGTAAAACACAATCCGTGAAATCTCCTTGCGCTTGGGGAGCATTTTTGTTCACACACACACATTTGACATTTTATTCATCCACCATTTCGTTGTCCTTTCTTTTGACATCATCCCAAGGAGAGTGACACTCCCCTTTATCCTTATACTATACATGCTAAAAGGTGATGTTTAGAGGTTAGGAAACAACAAGAAATTTTGTCAAGCATTTTTGATGCCATTGTCAGGGAAGGCAAGTGTCAAACCAAGAAGGTGAGTCCCGGACGACGGAGGTAAGTCCCATGATCTTCATCATGGGTTGTGGTACGTTGCTCCGTGTACATAATCTTGTTTGTGTATCATTTTGTTTGTATATATTTTTTTTTATGTGGAGGTGGAACGACCGAAATCGACTTGTTAGACAAAACTTGGCCCCTACCATGAATATTGACCAAGAACAACCCGAGGATGCGGGTGACAATTTTGACAATATAGGTGCAAATTCAAATGTCCAAAGGGGTGCAAATCCAAATGTCCAAAGGGGTGGGGGTCCACAAGAACCCCAAATACCCAATCTGAGAATGAATTTTCCCCTTCTCGTGAATGAGGGGAATAATTTTCAAATGGATCCCCTGGTGAGGTCAATGAGGGATTTCCTACAACCAACACGAAGCACCACACCATCATGCATCCTCCTTCTGGTCCAAGCTCATCTTTTCATAGTTAAGGCAGGGATGTTGCAACTAATTCCCACGTTCAATGGACTTGAAACTCAGAGCCCCTATTCACACATAAGGGATTTCGAGAAAATAGTTGCAACCTTCCTCCCCAATCATGGGATGGAAGAGATAGCTAGAATGAAATTGTTTCCCTTTTTCCTAAAAGACAAGGCAAAAATGTGGCTTATTTCCTTAAGGCCTCGAACCATCACATCGTAGAGCCAAATAATTTTTGAGTTTTTGAACAAATTCTTTCCGGTGCATAAAACCACCACCCTAAAAAAGTAAATTCAAAACTTTTTGGAAAATCCCAATGAGCAATTCTATCAATGTTGGGAGAGGTACAAGGAATTGCTACAATCCCTTCCACATCATGGCTTTGAACCATGGCAATTGGTGAGTTTCTTTTATAAAGGAATCACACCGGGCCATCGACAGTTCATTGACATGATGTGTAATGGAGAGTTTTTGAACAAAGACCCTGATGAGGCCTTAGATTACTTTGATACATTGGCACAAAATGCACAATCATGGGACATTACAGATTCCACCGATGTACCAAGGTCTTCTCCTCAAAAGAGTGGCCAAACTCAAGGGGAGGGATTTATGATTTGAGAGACCGGGAAGACTTGATTTCAAAAATTGCTAAATTGTCAAGGAAAGTTGAGAGTCTTGAAGTCAATAAGAGACACGAGGTGTCTAATGTGTCACGAACCGAGGAGGGTTGTTCAATTTGCGAATGTATGGAGCATTCCCTATCGGATTGCCCAAACATTCCGACCCTTAAAGAAGCGTACCATGAACAAGTCCATGCCTTCAACCAAACGAGGCAATCATTTTCTCCCAATTCGAATACTTACAATCCGGGTTGGAGTAATCACCCAAATTTTAGTTGGAGAAATGAAAACCCCATTCCTCATGGTTCAAGTGCATATGCATCTCCCATGCCTCCCAAGCAAAACCAATACCATGGCCAAGGGCAAGCATCTAGCTCTCAATACCCCCGGACCAATCCACAAGGGTATTCGTCAAACCCACCACCACGAATTTTTCACCAAATCCACCTCCATAAAGTTTTTCTCAAGGACCGTTCAATTCATCCACATACCAACCTCCTTACAAAACGAATTTGGAGGATATGGTACATTCCTTCATTCAAAACCAAACCGCCATCAATAACCAAAATGCCACATCAATCAATGATGTAAGAGCCCAACTCGCAAAGTTGACAAACTCCATAAGGGCATCTCAACAAGAAAAAGGGAAGTTCCCCGCTCAACCAAAAGAGAACCCTTGGGGTCAACACTTTGTTGAGTGATCGAAACCTTTGAGAGAGAGTTGCGAGCAACTCAAAGCTGTCACCACCCTCTGCAGTGGCAAGGAAATTGACAAAAACATTTTGCCAACGGTCTCACCCAAGACCACATTGCCAAAAGAAAAAGATATCTTGGGTGACGCTGACAAGAGTGAGGTGAGTGAAGAGAACGAAAAATTAATTAATGATTGTGTGTTTATTCCTCCCATGCCTGTCCCTTTCCCAAGTCGTTTGAAGCCACCTGTCAAGGTGGCTAATTATGCTGATATTTTGGAAATATTTAAACAGGTGAAGATTAACATTACACTCCTCGACTCAATCAAGTAAATTCTCTCATGTGCTAAGATTTTGAAGGACTTATGCACGGTGAAGAGGAAACTGAATGTCCACAAGAAAGCATTCCTCACCGAGCAAGTGAGCTCAATATTGAAGACCAACACTCCTCCCAAATTCAAAGACCCCGGTTGTCCAACTGTAGCCATGTACCATTGGAAATTGTCGAGTAGAGCAAGCACTCCTCGATTTGAGGGCAAGTGTGAATCTTCTCCCTTACTCGGTGTACCAACAACTGTAGCTTGAGGAGTTGATGCCCACCTCAATCACGCTTCAATTGTCGAATTGTAGTATTCGTACACCAAGAGGAGTAGTTGAGGATGTCTTAGTTCAAATTGATAAATTTTACTTCCCGGTCGATTTCATTGTGCTTGATACACACCCTGCTGCAAACCTTAGCTCCCAAATTCTCGTAATACTTGGAAGACCCTTCCTTGCTACATCTAATGTTGTGATAAATTGCAAGAATGGTCTAATGAAGTTGGCATTTGGGAATATGACAATGGAGCACAATGTATTCAACTTGGCAAAGCAACCGGGTGATGATGAGGAAGTAAGTGAGGTCAATAGAATCGATACTTTGGTTGAGGAGCACTTGGAGCTAGAGGGGATATTAAAATTCAAGGAAGAAGGAATTGTGGATCTTGACAATTATGATGAGCAGGAGGAGGTAGAAGATTTAAAAGGGATGGAAAGGTGGATCCCTACATTCGAAGAGTTACCCCATCGAGAAAATAAAATTTTGCCATCGAGTGAACAAAAGCCCAACTTGGAGTTGAAGCCCTTGCCCTCCCATTTGAAGTATGCCTATCTTGGGGAAGGTGAAACATTTTTGGTGGTCATTCGCTCTACATTGAACATGGAACAAGAAAAAAAACTCTTGGAGGTATTGAGAAAACATAAAGGAGCAATTGGGTGGACCATTGCAGATATCAAAGGGATAAGCTCTCTCATTTGCACCCACTGTATATATCTTGAGGAGGATTCCAAACCTTCCAGACAACCACAAAGATGGTTGAATCTCATCATGAAGGAGGTGGTGAGGGATGAGGTTCTAAAACTCTATGATGTGGGGATCATTTTTCTAATTGCCGATAGTAAGTGGGTTAGCCCCACGCAAGTAGCACCTAAGAAATCTGGAGTTACGGTGGTTGAGAATGATGAGAATGAGCTTATACCTACAAGAGTAATCACCAGATGGAGGGTATGTATTGATTACCGAAAGCTGAACGCTTGCACAAGAAAAGACCACTTCCCATTGCCACTCCTCGATCAAGTTCTAGAACGAGTAGCGGGGCATCTATTCCACTATTTTTTAGATGGATACTCCGGCTACAATCAGATTGAGAATGCTTTGGAGGATCAAGAGAAGACCACTTTCACATGCTCCTATGGTACCTTTACCTACCGTCATATGCCATTTGGACTGTGCAATGCTCCGGGGACTTTTCAACGCTGTATGATGGGAATTTTTAGTGACATAGTGGAAAAGATAGTGGAGGTCTTTATGGATGACTTCTTGGTGTTTAGGGATTCGTTCGGGGGATGTTTAGCAAACTTGGAGAAAGTTCTAACAAGATGTGAGGAGAAGAATCTAGTCTTGAATTAGGAAAAAGTGTCACTTTATCGTGATGAAAGGAATTTTGCTTGGCCATATAGTTTTCGGCAAGGGGTATTGAAGTCGATAAATCCAAGGTGGAGGCTATCTCCAACCTCCCTATGCCAAGAGCCATCAAAGGCATCCGGTCATTTTTAGGCCATGCAGGTTTTTATCGTCGATTCATAAAGAATTTCAGTGCATTGGGCCGACCCTTGACCAACCTGCTGTCTAAGGAGGTCCCATTTGAGTGGTCGAATGATTGTGAGGCATCCTTTAAAAAACTTAAAAGCATGCTAGTCACACCTCCGATCATGCGACCACCCAATTGGGATCTACCTTTTGAGCTCATGTGCGATGTAAGTGATTACGCGATCGGCACAGTGCTCGGTCAGAGGGAGGAAAATAGACCATATGTGATACACTATGCTAGCAAAACACTTAATGAGGCTCAGATGAATTACACTACCATCGAGAAAGAATTGCTAGCAGTAGTGTTTGCCTTAGATAAATTACGTTCTTACATCATTGGTTCGCCTATTGTTGTCTTTACTGATCACTCTGCTTTAAAGTATTTGTTGTCTAAGCAGGATGCAAAATTGAGACTCATTAGGTGGATACTCCTCCTTACAAGAATTCGACTTGACGATCAAGGACAAGAAAGGAGTTGAGAACGTGGTGGCGGATCATTTATCCCGGCTTGTGGTGCAAGAGGCCGATGAGCACATTCCTATCCCTGACTTTTTCCCTAATGAGCATTTGCTTTCAATTCATTCTGTATGTCCTTGGTATGCTGATATATGTAACTATCTTGCAAAAGGACAGATACCACCGCAATGGAGCCCAGAAGATCGAAGACGATTTATGGCGGATGTGAAGTACTTCTACTTCGACAACCCGTATTTGTTCAAGTACTGCCCCGACCAAATCATGAGGAGATGCGTACCTGAAAATGAACAGCGGGACGTCCTTGCATTTTGCCATTCACAAGCTTGCGGTGGACATTTCTCAGTGAAAAAGACTTCGGCCAAAATTCTTCAATAGGTTTTTACTGGCCCTCTCTTATCAAAGATTGTGTTTCGTTTTGTAAGGGATGCGACAGATGCCAACGGTTGGGTAGTGTGACCCAAAGAAACATGATGCCCCTTTCACCAATACTTGTCATAGAAATATTCGACTGTTGGGGCATCGACTTCATGGGTCCTTTCCCTATGTCATTTGGTTATTTGTACATCCTCCTGGCAGTGGACTATGTGTCCAAATGGGTGGAGGCTATTCCCGACCAAGACTAATGACCACCAAGTCGTAGTCAAGTTTCTCAAGGAGAACATCTTTTCGAGGTTTGGGATGCCTCATTCAATAATAAGTGATGGTGATCACATTTCTGTAATAGGTCATTTGCATCTCTAATGTTCAAATATGGCGTCACTCACAAAGTATCCATTGCCTATCACCCACAAAAAATGGCCAAGCCGAGCTAGCCAATAGGGAGATCAAAAACATTCTAGAAAAAATGGTTAACCCAAATAGGAAGGATTGGTTCGATAGATTGACCGATGCCCTCTGGGCATACCGCACTGCCTTTAAAACTATTTTGGGCATGTCTCCCTACCGGCTTGTCTATGGAAAGGCTTGCCACCTGCCAGTCGAAATGGAACACAAGGCCTATTGGGCCATTAAGACTTTAAATTTTAATTTGAGAATGGCCAGTGATCGTAGGAAGTTAGAGCTGAATGAGTTGGAAGAGATTCGACGAGATGCGTATAAGAGCTCCAAAATCTCAAAAGAAAGGGCCAAAATCTTTCATGATAACTCCATCGTGAGGAAATCATTTGAGCCTGGGCAAAAAGTACTCTTATACAATTCTCGCCTCTCCATTTTCCAAGGCAAACTCCGATCCCATTGGGATGGCCCCTATCTTGTCAAGGTGGCCTACCCCAACGGAGCTGTGGATGTCCAAAACCCCAAAAATGACCAGACATTCAAGGTTAAGGGCCAAAGACTTCAGCCATTTTTTGGGGGCTTTGAAGAACAAGTGGTGGAGGAGAATTTAATGAGTCCAGTATACCCGGAAGTTGTGGAGGAATAATTAGTTTTTTTTTCTGCTTTTCAATGTACAGGCATTTATTTACTTACTTTATTTTTTTTCCATGTTAATTATTTTCTTTTGTCGTATAGTTTTGTTCTTCTTAGTCGCAGATATTGGTATTTTTGTCAAAGCTCAAGTGTGAGGTGTTCTCTAACCCTACTAATCTTTTTACTGTTCGTCATTGAATATCATACCTTTTTTGTTTCATTGAGGACAATACATGAATCAAGTTAGGGGGTGAGGTTGCACTATTTACATCTTACACCAATGTTTGTGGGAATATTCCGCGCGGATATGCGCTTGCCAACACTCGCGCTTGCAGACACTAAAAAAAAAAAAACCGAGTGAGAATATTCCGTGCGGATATACGGCTGCCGACACTCAAAAAATAAATAAAAATAAAAATAAAAAATAAAAAATAAAAAATGAGATGCCTTTATAAGGCTTTCAAATTTTTTTTTCTCCCATCCACCGGTGATTGGTTTCCCCTTCTTCTTCCCTTTTTCTTCTCTTTTTCTTTTTTCTTCTTCCTCTTTTCTTTTTCTTCTTCTTCTTCTTCTTCTTCTTCTTCGTTCTCTCTAATCTCTATAAAAAGAACCCACCCCCTACAAATCCATGAACATATACGCCGACGACCCAGTCCTTTATTTAATAATTTGCCTTATATGTTTGAATTTCTTCATGGGTGCTCTTTTTCTGCTCGCACTTAGGGTGAGGGGTTTCCTGTCTAACCCAAATCTCCCTCGAGTTGATTAATTGTTGTGTTTTATTTGTTAGTTTCAGCAACTAAACAGATCTCTACACCCACCGTCTTTCCCTCTTTCTTCGTCTTCTTCTTATTCTTCTTCTTCTTCTTATTTCTGTTGTGCTATTCTCTATAACACGACCCAACTTTCAACAGTCTCATGACCATATTCCCCGAAAACCCAGTCGTTTGTCTCATGATCGGCATTTGTTTACTCTATTTGTATATGACTCTTCTTATTCTGTCCGTATTTAAAATCAAGGGTTTTCGTCCTAGCAAAAACCCATATCTGCGTAGAAAATATTAATTTGTGTATTTTTTTTGTAGGTTTCGACAGTTGATTAGATCTCTACCCTACAACTTGATCTCCAAACTCCACACACTGGTAAATTTGAAACATTTGGGACAATGTTCGGTTTAGGTTAGGGGTGTGATCTAGCATTCCAGTTTGTTATAGTTTCGTATTTAAAAAAATTTGTTCTGGATTGCGTATTTTTAGAGCATTTTTGCTTATATTTCATGATCACATCAAATGTAGCTTCAATCATTTGTGACTGGCAGACGTTAAAGAACCAGATAGTGAGTCTTAAAGCATAGAAAGCATGGATGTTAAAATTTTTGGTTTAGTTTCGGAGTCTTGCGCACATTTCCATTTGATGTGCATGCTATGATCATGAGAAAAGCAAGACTAGTCAGAAAAATTGAAATCCGAGAAGCACAAGCAAAATCATTGTTTGGCAAAAATACTTTTGCTAAATGTCGTCATGTCAAATGGCTGGATGCTTGTAAACAATGTGGCATATGTTTTCACATGAAAAAATACAATCAGTGTCCTGAACCAATTTCGGGTCATGCAACCGATCGATTAAATTGGATAGTGTATGGGCAGAGTAAAAATTTTCCTGACACGCCATCTTATACCTGTCCAGGACTTACACGTTATGTGTGACAAGAAGTGGGAAGGGTCACTAATAATAACATAGACCCAAGCGATGACTCGGATAAAATTTTGACTAATAATGACAAAGTTGAGGAAAAATATGTTTTGGGGATGAAGGTTAATGGTCCGAATTTTTTTTGGGTAAATATTTGTTTATGTACAAAGTCTTTTTGTTGAAATAAAGATGTGGGCCGAGTAAAGATTATCCTAAAATGCCAACTTGTAGCGTGGGTAGGGATTTATCCTGAGACGCCATAGTTTTTCAAGTTCAATGTGTGCATTTAGCCTTCTTTCAATTTTCATAGATAAATGTGTATGTAAATAACTTTGATTTTTATTCGAGTGGAAAAAAACAAACCGCATTTTCTTGAAAAATGGTATTTTCTCTATGCTTAAATGTCAAATGTACATTGATATTTGTTAATCTTAAGGTACAGAATGACCAGACTCAAAAATAGAATTAATATATAACTGACATTCTTTGGAAACCTGACATAACCAGTGGAGATAACGAAGAATACCATGGTAAGTTTTGAGCCTTGCGATGCTTTCTGAGAGGCAATCAACATTTACTCAAGTAAGCTCTTTCACTTTCAATTGTTGAATAATCTCATTAAACTTGCTTTGATTAAATGCAACTAAAGTAATCTATTGACATATCTCACAGGGAACCTTTGCATGCGACACATACATAGACACATACTTGAAAAAGGATTTAGGCCATCTTTGAGTTGATTTTGAGCCTTAGTCATTGCTTCTATGAAATTATATCCCTAGTTAGCCATGTTTGAGCCTTCAATGAATGATTTCTTTTTTTGAAAAAACTCATATGATAACCGAGCCACAAGAAAATACACTTAACATACCTTGCTATCCAATTTTTTTTGCACCCTCTTATAAATCGGTATGATATAGAATGGCAAGAAAAACAGAAAAGAAGATGGTGGCTACTGTTCAATGAAGAATTGGTGAAATCAACCGAGAAAGAAAAGAAAAAAAAACAGCGAATTGCCAAGAAAGTGAAAAATGAGAAAAATGAAAGAAAGAAATACCATTTCTAGGCAAAAGATCGAAAAACAAGAAAGAGGTGTGCTACACCACATTAAAAAGGGGATAGTTTTTGAATACCATTGACGTCATTTCATTAGCCACTGACCTCTGACCACATTACAACCTATACAAAGTCCTAATTGATCTCAAGTCTAATGCATGTGTGTGTTGTCGACCGAAAACTGGGGTATGTTAAATAGTATTTCTTTAATTGCATTGATATTCTTCCATGAGATTATGCTAAGAACATGATTAGTCTACTTTCTTAGGACTTTCACTCCCTTTCTAATTGTGCATGTGATTCTTTGATTGACCATCCTCTGATCACATGCCCTTTGAGAGACAAGTCACTATAATTGGAGTGAATTTTTTGCTGAGAGCATTCTAAGAGAGGTTTGAGAAATCAAAGCTATCCATGGAAGGTGATAAAGTAGAATGTTTTTTATATAACAATTCTTGCTACTAGAACGATCATTCCTACTACACAGGGAATTCCAAATACCAATGTAACAAGTGTTTATTTTTGTATGGAGTACGTACCAATGATAGAGAAGTGTTCGGGAAACAATTCAAAATTAAGGGATGTGTGTCTCAACGATCTTGTTGCTAACTCATTCTGACAAGAAATCTTACATATACACATCTTTTTAATTGAAGTTTGTCGGTAGCTTCACTGGAAACCTTCACAAGATAAAACTCGTCCACTGGAGATCACCTAGGGGTTTAACGGCTTGTTGCATATGCTAAATACAATCGTGTTATCTACGAAAGTGATTTTATTTTGTTATGTTGTTATTTATTACTAGGGACAAGTAATTTTTAGGTTAGGGGTGTGATTAACCATAATTAAAACATAATTTAATAGGTAAATTGTGTTAGTTGAATAAAGTTAAACTAGTCAAAATAAATCAAATTAGGGTTAGTGTGTGAATAAAGGATAATGCATTAATTGTTGTTCTTTTCAGGATTTTGGGCGTCAAAGCTACAAACTACTGGGGAGCTAATTGCATTAAAGCTACAAACTACTAAAATGCCAATTATCAAAGCTCAAAACAAAGGGGGATCAAAGAATTCAAGGCCACCAAACAAGACTTTCATGTAATTCAAGGCCACCTAACAAGACTTTCATGTAATTCAAAGCCACCTAACAAGACTTTCACCCTCCCTTGTTGCCTATAAATACCACCCCTTAGGACTTGTAAAACATTCATCTTTTGGTAGTGGAAAACCCTCCAAAAGTATTATTGATTTCCTTATTGCTTATTGCTTTCTTTAAGTATTGCTTTCTTTTATTGTATTATTATTTCCTTTTAATTTATTGCTTTCTTTTAATTTAAGTCTTGCTTTCTTTTATTGTGTTATTGCTTTCTTTTACTTCCATTGCTTGAACTTCCTTCTTCCCTTAGAGGAGTGAAACTCTTCCACTTTTGTGAAGGGTGGAATGTGATTCACTCATTCTTTGTCAAAGATCGGCTCCTTGTGTAAACTATTTTACCTTGTAACTCCTCTACTTGGAGGGATGAGCATCACTCACTTTTTTAGCTTTAACAAAGCCATGAAGAGTGAGTAGTTTCTCATCCAATCTTTAGTAAGAGGTGATTATCCAGAAGTTATATTTATGCATTTCGTTTATGCTTAGCTCTAGTCTTTATTTCTTCGTAATGTCTTCTCATCATATTGTTGTCTTTATTTTAATCATCAATAGTTAAATCTCTTTGTTGGCAAAACCAAGGGGAACCTCCACTTGGGTATACCATTTTCAACTCATTCTCCTCCCTTCTTTCAGAGTTCAATGGTTCGATTTGACTGGGTTGAGGGTGGATAACTTGGTGAGTCTTTGATATTCCATGGGTCTAGTAACGATTTATGCTTATACACTCACCAATCTTATCCCTAGCTTCCCATGAATCAATCGTTCATTCATGTTCTATTGGAGGAGGGTTTCGAGTTGAGACAGTATTCTTATTGGAGTGACCTCTTAGATTTGCCAACATTTGTTTCTCATTTTACTAGCATCAAAACAACTTCCAATAATCAAAGATTTTACACTTTCTTTCTCCCAAAATCACCTTCCCCTCAGTTTACTTCCTTCCCCATGGAAATGACCTTAGAATACCACCAAGTAAAACGCGATCCGTGAAAGTCTCCTTGCGCTTGGGGAGCCTTTTGGTTTTCACACACACACATTTGACATTTCATTCATCCACCATTTCGTTGCCCTTTCTTTTAACATCATCCCAAGGAGAGTGACACTCCCCTTCATCCATATATTATACATGCTAAAAGGTGGTGTTTAGAGGTTAGGAAACAACAAAGAATTTTGTCAAGCAAGGAGTGTCACTCTCCTATGGGTGATGTCAAAAGAAAGGGCAAGGAGTTGGGGTAAATGAAATGATGGCAATGTGATGAGTAAATGCACAAAAAATGTGTGTACAAAAGTGCTCCCCAAGCGCAAGGAGACTTTTGCGGGTTGTTTTTTACTTCATGGTATTCCAAGGTCGTTTCCACGGGGAAGGAAGTAAACCGAAAGGAATGTGATTTTGAGAAAAAGAAAGTGTAAAATCTTTGGTTGTTGGAAGTTGTTTGGTGAAGTTTGTTTTGATGCTAATAAAATGAGAAATAAATGTTGGCAAATCCAAGAAGTCACTCCAATAGGAATACCATCTCAACTCAAAACCCTCCTCTAATAGAGCATGAATGAACGATTGATTCGTGGGAAGCTAGAGATAAATTTGGTGAGTATCTAAGCATAAACTGTGACTAGGCCTACGGAATATCAAAGACTCACCAAGTTATCCACCCTCAACCCAGTCAAATCGAACCATTGGGCTCTGAAAGAAGGGAGGAGAAAGAGTTGAAATGGTATACCCAGGTGGAGGTTCCCCTTGTTTTGCCAACTAAGAGATTTAGCTACTCATGTTTAAAATGAAATTGACAATGTAAAGAAAATGCATTACGAAGATATGAAGTCCTAGAGTAACTAGATACAAGAAAATATAAGCTATAAGAGAGTATATTGAATACCCATTTGAAAACTAAGAAAAGAAGAAGTTTGATAAATTAATGGTGAAAGCTTAAAAGAGCATTAAACTTGCATTGAACTTTAAGGAAAACAACATTAATGACATTAAATGAAGTTCTAAGGATTCATACCAGAGATTACAAGACAATGTATTGAAAGAAATGCAAAAATCTCAATTTTCTCTCACTATACACTATTTATCATCTTCTCCCCGACCTTCTCTCTCTATATCTCTCTGTAATGTAGAATGCTGAATAATGGAGTCTTTTACTGCCAAAAACGTGCATGGAGAGGTGCCCTAGACTCCAGAAATGACCTCCATCTATAGGGGTGCAGGAGGAATGGGCTGGACAGAGGGGTTGCAGAGCTTGTCTGCACATCCAGCTCCTCTTTTCTTCTCTCTCCTCATTGATGGCCAAGCTTCCAAAAGTCCAAGATAGGTGTCCCAAGGGGTGTTTTGAGTGTTGGACGTGTCAGGGAGTTGCAGAAGCATGTCTTGGTGGGACCCTCAAAGTAGCAAATCTGAGTTACAGAGCATTTGGGCATATCAGGCAAAGCGTACTGGTACAGTACCGGTACGCCAAACTCCAGTAGCCTAAGCGTACCGATGCAGTTTGGCTGGTTTTCTGATTTTCTGATTTCCCCCTCCCCTGAGCTGTCCCCAAGCTACCTTTTCATCCCCATTCATCCCAAGTGGTTTGGGAAGGCCTTCAGAGGCCTCATTTAGCATTTTTTAACTGCAAACGCCAAATATCATCGTTAAAAACTCAATTAATACAACTCCCATTATTTAATCTCAAAAAGCAATTAAAACATGATGATTAGCACATAAAAATCTATAAAGTTTTGTGCTAATCAACTTGTCACAGGGTATGCTCTTGTCCAAGCAACTACATTCATCTCTTGCTTCCAACGAATCAATCAAACACCTAGGCACCATTGGTTGAATGGAATGAATCGATTTGGCATACCCATTAGAATGAACTCTATGGATTACCCAACCCTTTTTTTGACTTGCATATTTCTCAAAACACAAACCACTAAATTTCAAATCACAATGTTTTTCATTTTTCCCTTTCACAAATCACTTTCGAAAACACTTTAATTTTCCTTCTCCGAGAAGACGATCTTGGAATACCATTCCAAGTAAAACATGACATTGTAAGTCTATCTACGCTTTGGGATAATTTTTGAATATTCACACACATTTTTGTTCATCCACGCGTAATTTCTCTGCACCTGACATGAGCTTGAGTGAGAGTGACACTCACCCTTCATTATAAGTCATACACATAATTGGGTTCGTGTGGGAAGCAAGGGAAATAAATCAATTACATGGATCCTTCTATGATTTCACTCAAGTGGTCTCTGGTCTCTATGGTCGCTCGAGTGGTGCCTATGATCGCTCAAGTGGTCTTGATCCTTGGTTAGTTTGAGACATTATTTTTCACTACAATGCCTACCGCCCTATGACCACCATCCCAATGATCGAGCGATCATTCTAGACCTATAAATAGTAGTTTGAGTTTTCTTATTTACTTAGACTTCTCTTATTCCGGACCTATAAATAGGGAGAGTCTTTCCCATAATAGGTCAAGCCTTGAGAGAGTATTTTGAAGAGAGAAATCTATCTTTCCACTTTTAGAGCTTCCATTAGAATCTAGATCCCTAAAATCCAAAGGCCACCACTAGTGATTCTTTCCATCCTCACAACTTGGAGTAGAAGAACTTGTTGGTAAAAAAATCCATTGGGTTGTGCATACTGAAGATTGTTGACGTGCTCATAATCGCTCAAGGCCTAAATGAACTGTGCAGTGAGGAGGTCCAAGTGACGTTACACCAGGCATCAAAGAGAGAATTTCGGCAGAAAGACATATCAAGGAAAGGAGCATCTAGCTTTTTATATTTGTTGAGATATAAGTGCTTGATGTTTTCCGTTGTAATATGATTAACCATCAAAATTACTATTTTATTATATTTAATAATTGATTAATTGCATATTATTTGTGACTAAATGTGTTAAATTCTTTGATTTTATAGTTTGATACTTTTTCTAGTTGTTTGATTTATTTTGTAGGTAAATTGGTTGATTTAAAGTAATAATGGACAATGCAAGTGAAGCAATCACTAGAGAAAAAATCACAATTGATAAGGATTGAAGAGTCGAGATTAAAATAGGAAGACTTGAAGATATGATAGCAATTTAATCCTTAAAGATTCCAAATTAGAAGAAAACTCATTTAGAGTTGGATTAAGAAAGTATTCTAGAAGATAAGGAATTGACACGTCTTCAGTATTTTGGTCATAAATTTTGACTCTAATATCCAATTTACTTGATTTTTTGGGGTTGGAAAAAATACTTCAAGGGCTATAAAAGTGTATATCATGAAAGTTTTGTGATTCAACCTCTAAATATGCAAAATTTAAGCTCGAAACCTAGATAGATTTTGTACCCGCGCCCCAAAGATTTTATGCACGGAATTTAACCTTACAAGACTTCTTTTTGGAAAGGAATTCTTTCCGAACCAATCTTAGATCTCCTACCTATACCTAGGATTTATTTTACTATAAATAAGGGTTCTCATTTAGAAGAGAGGATTATTATTCTCTTCTCATCTTTTCTTTTCTAGTTTTTGTTCTAAATTTTATGGCTTGCTAAAAGCCCAACTAAAGCTAGGGGAGATAATTTCAATGAAGCACGATACTTATTATTGATTCAATATTTTTTTAATGCATGATTTATTCTTTTAATTTAATTCTTGTCTTCTAGTAAATTTTTTGTTTTATATAATTTTTTGATTCGTTGTACCACGTACATCAAATGCTTCAGATTCCCTGCGAGTCAAATAACTGGTAATTCCATGCTTGAATTAATTAATTAGAATTTCTCATAAGATAGTTGATTTTTTTTATTTACAATAAAATAAGATTTACCTGTTAGAAATTTTGATTTATTGTAGACTTCGGGCACGGTGAATACTTGTGATCTACAAGTAAATTCTTATATTTATTCAGATAATTCATTAATTATAACTTTTGATGTTTTCATATTATCACCGCTAAATATTCTTATTGGGATCACTCCTCAGTTGATTCTCAATTGATTTAGAAAACTGGATCATTAATAATTATTGTATGGATTTGGAAGGATATCCCCGATGCTTTAGTATTTTCAATTATTGTTTTAAAAATCAAATTTATTATTTTCTAAATTTAAAAAAATCAACAACAATATTTTCAAAATAATTTTCTCTTATTTTTTTTTTGTTCTAAGTTTTTCTCAATTCCCTGTGGTTTGACCTCGGACTTCCGAGTATTATATTACTTCACTCAACCTATACTTAGATGATCAATTCTAAAATTGTAATAAATTTTTTTGTGCCGTTGCCGGGGAATTGTTTGAAGACAAGGAGCTGCCATCACATCTATTGAGGTTTGCAAGATTTGAGATTCGTCAAAGATATGATAATCTCGTCCCTTTTTTATTATTATTTGTTATTTATTTGTTTTATTTTTCCTTAGGTTAGATATTTCATAATTTTTATTTTTATTTTTTATATTTTTTTAATGTGGTGTGAACATTTTCTCCCATGAAGGAACTCTGTGTGCTTTGTGGTGTGTATGGGCATCCCATTGAGGTTTGCCCTTTAATTCCAACTGCTCAACAATTTTTGAGGAATGGGTCAATTGTATTACCTAATTCTTCTCAACCTTACCCCGACCATTGTTTTGAAACTTTTTATCCTGATTTTGATTGGGTGAATGAACATTATCAGTTACCTATATATGCCACATTACCACAAGACCCTCCCCAATATCCACCCTACCCTGACCCACAAGAAAAGAATTTGGAAGACATTCTTTGTGAATTTATGCAAAAAAATATGTCAAACCATGGCAATTACATCCAAAAGAATCAAACTTAAGCTCGCACCGGAATACCAAAATTTGTAATGCCCCAAAATCCCCCTTGGACGGCATTACTATTTAAAATCATTCACATCATGAGAGCAACTAATAAAATCCATAAATAAAGATAATTTCATTCATCATCCATAATATATATACAACATCCTCCAAAAGAATATGTCAAACCATGGCAATTACATCCAAAAGAATCAAACTTAATCTCGCAGTGTAATAACAAAATATTAGACTTCACATTGTCTCAAAATAATTTCCTAGTCTAGAATATGAGAGAGTATAACTCTAAACATCCACCTCAAGATCCACGTTTCCATCTAGTGGAGCTTCCCAACGTGCAGGCTCATCAACTCTAAGCTCCTCCTCTAAACCGAAATCTAAAAATAAATATTGTTTATAGGGGGTGAGCACTAAGCTCTATAGGAAAAATCCTCTCAAACTTGGACAAGGTTTTGAAAACATATAAAATAAGTCGGTCTCATTTCACAAATATCATATATAACTTTTTGAAAGAAAACAGTGACAGTTCATCCGATCTTAAGTTTAAGCAATATCAATAAATCAAAAGAAGAGATAAAACCAATTCCCCACAATAAGCCATTTATGATCATAAACCGTTTTCACAACAACAAACACTACCCACAATTTGTACCATTTCCAACAATGTATTTCAAACCACAACTTTTATCTTTCACAACATTATGTATCTATGTATATGTATCTCAGGTATGATGTATGACATCTTATGAATAAACACATCGAGAATATTCTGGCCCACACACAAACACACCTAATCCTTGCAAGGATATCCAACTTTTAAGAAGGGCGTAAACCAACACATTGACAGTGACGAGTCTAACCCAAGAATAGTATACTAACCCTCATCCTCAGTACCTGTGAGTGAATAGTGGTTTGGTCCTTAGAAGGCACCAACCCTATTACGAGTGATAAGAAAAATTCAAACCCGCACGGAGTAAGAAATGCATCTACCCACTCTACGATACTCGGTCAACAGCCACCCATGGTCATCCAAACATCTACAAGAGATACAATTCCCAACAAATTTCTCAAATAACAAGCAAATTCAAAAATTCCTAAATTTCACATGTAGTATTTCCATAGAACAATTTAAGAAAATAAGTAAGAGATCATCAACAATACCATTTTATTGTTCAATAAAAGCACTAAAGTTTTGAAATCAAGGACAACGGAAAAATCAAGAGAAATATTCATTTCTATTGAAAACTAGGGTTCTAAGACATGAAAAAGAGATTTGATAGCTATTCCACCATACCTTATTTCAAAAGATGGAAATCTTTGCAAAAATATCAAGGAGTAAGGATTTCATGGCATATATATATGATTGAGAGTGCAAAGAATACATATATGTAAGCCCTAGCCTCAATGACCAAGAGTGAGAAGAAACTTCTACCTTGAATCAAAAGTTCCAAACAAAGCCCAATCTCTGGAGACTTCCTTCCTCCCTTTTATTTCTCCCTTTATCTTCTTCTAGGGTTGTAAGTGGTTTGGGGTGAAAGTGGAGTGAGAGAATGAAAGAAAATGGGATGAAAATGGTGTTTAAGTAGGTCCAATCCCGAATTTTACTATTCATAGCGCCAAAAATTATATTTTTCTCCTAAATTAAGGTATTGCCACTAAATATCTCCAATTTGATTCCTATGACTAACCTAAGATTTTTAGACGTTCTAGATTTATTTTCAATGTTATTTTAACCTAAAAATATTTAGTTTTATGATTTATCTTTATACTAAAGTAAATTTACACTCGAAACACTAAAATTATTATTTTATTCCTCCAAACTGCTATTAATGAAGGTTTAAATCGATTGACCCATCCGAGGTCCAACATACCATCCTTAGTACTCTATTATTGCCCATTTATAACCTTTGAAGGAAAGAATGCATAGTCCCAAAGTGTAAAACCTGGTAAATTTAAACTTTTGTAAATAAGGGCAAAACGGTAATTTTGTTTCTACAATATGGGTTGAAAACATGAATTTTTTTAGACCTTGGATGATGAAATGGATCCCACCGTTGGATTCATCTTGCAATATCTAGTTACCATGTCAAATTTCATAGAATTCTGAGATAGTCAGATGTTTTACATTTTACGAGGCAGTCAAGTCTCGAATAACCCAAAAACAGAATTTTCAATAAAATTTTGAAATTTAAAAAATAATTTAAGACAAATTAAAATAAAACTTATTTGAACTTGAACCGGGGTGAAATTGAATCATTTTGGGACAAAAATGGACCCGAAAAAAAGAGGTTGTGTGGCACAATGTGAACCAAGTAAATGGAGGGTATAAATAGGTGAAAAATCAGATTTTTCCCCCATTCTTACACCCAGCCGTTAGCCGATAGAGAAGAGAGGGAAAAGGGAGAGCTCTTTCACTTTATCTCTATGATCTACAACTCCACGGGCTTCGGATTCACTCGGCCCAAGAGGAAAAGTCATTCTCCTCGCCAAGGACTACGCCTATGCACCAAAAATGAGGATTTTCACCAAAGGTTGAAAAATAGGATTTTTGGGAGGAGAAGATTCTAGCTAGGAGCGGGTTCTTGGGAACTTCCTACGGTCGTTCTTCATGCTTCAAGAGGTAAGGTTCCTTCCTACTCGGGTTTATTTTACAACTTAGGTATTATATGTAATGGGTAGGTTGATAAACATATGTATCACTTGCCTATAAATATAGAATTGGTGAAATGGGTATTGAAATTGGGTAAGACGAATTTTACCTTGAAAGGCTTGTGAATTGATAAAATGTGATCCATTGAATTGATTGTTATGTGGGCATTTTATGTGTACGTTTTATGTCATAAGAGTTAAGTGTGTTGTTAGCATATTTTATGTTATAACATGCTTGAGAATTGTTGTTGAGAATGATATATATTGATACATAGTATTGAGAGAAAGTTTGGTGATTATATGCTTCGGATATAAATTGCCATAAGACTTGTTTGAAGGTAGTTAATTTTGTTCATGTGGCATTCATTACATTTGGGCATGATGTTAAATTAGCAATGATGCATTACATTGCATATACATGTAGACATCGCGTTTTATGGGTGTGGGTGCATGGTTAGTATCAAACACCATGTAGGTGGATGATGGTTGGGCTTGGGGAAGTTGGATTGAATATCCGGTTGAGTCACATGGTTGCATGAAAAAGAATTGGGTCGGGGTAGTAAGAAGGGTTAGACTATCCCTCCAGTGAGAGACCCAGCATTTGGATACGCACTTCCGTTGGTATAAGAGTCCATAGAGTGTGTTGGTGTATGCGGAACCGTTGGTGGAAGTCCATGAATTCCGTGTCGGTTGGGTGACTGTTGGTGTAAATCTATAAATACCCATCCCAAGAAAGACCCGGAGACTTTAGTTAGCTATTGGGTGTGTAACACAAATGGCGGGGACTTGGAGAGCTCAATTTTGATACTCACTACATAGCATGGGGTGAAGGTAGATAGTCAGAGCTAGAGAAGCTGGATGTAATTACACATTGGCATGGCATATGTTGTGGAGCCGGGAAGGGCTCGAGTAAATTGCATGAATGAGCACCATCGCATTTCATGGCATAGTATGTTAGATTTCAATCTTGACTTACTTAAGTGTTGATTGGAATGGATTTTGGTTGTGTTTTGTTGCATAATACATTGCATATGAACTTAGGTTGGGGAGTAGCTCTTGTAGGAAATACTCTACTGGGCGTTGGCTCACCCTATACGGGAACACATTTCAGGTGCAGGGTTCGTACCGGTGGAGGACTCACATTCGGGGTCTCAAAGATGAAGAAAAGCAGGAATGTGGCTTTTGTTATGAAGTTTTGTAAAACTTTTTGTTTACATTCCATTTTGGGTTGTAATAAACTCGTATGAATAATGTATAATGTGAAAAATTATATTGTACATATTGGGAATGAGTTTGGAAGTGTTTTGGATGAATTGGAAATGAAACATAGGAGAAACAGGCAATTCTGGGCAAAACCTTCTAGAAGGTCGAAACAAACCTTTCGGAAGGTTTGGACAAAGAAAAGGAAATACTGGGACAAAGGGTGAAACCTTCTGAAAGATCTTCACAATGTTCAAAAAGAAGGGAATCCAGTGTGTAAAACCTTCCAGAAGGTTTAATACATCTTCCGGAAGGTTGACACATTTGTTTTTGAAGAAAGGATTCCAGTAAGCAAAATCTTCCAGAAGGTTTTCCAAAAATCTAAAATTTTAAGAATGTATTGTCATGCTTTTAGGCTATGTGTTCTTTGGTTCTAATGACACAAATGAACCTTAAATGAGATACATTGGGGTATGTTGAGCCTCAATGGGATTAAATGATATAAAGTAAACACGGATCCTCGTTTGGGTTGTAATCCCGGTTACAGGGATGAGATAGACATGATGTCAGGTTATGCGACAATCACGGGTATTTCTGTGGGTTGACGGGTGGTCAATGGGACCCCCAATTTTAGGGGTGTCACAGCTTGGTATCAAAGCATAGGTGTACGAACTACTTAGGACTTGATGGGCATTGGGTTTAGACCATTGCATGTATTGTACATTTCATCTTATGTGCTCACATTGTGTTATGTGATTACGTGCTATGTGATTATGTGAATGATATACATGGTAAAATGTATATGTAAAAGGACATTAGGGTTATAAAACATAACCTTGGGGGTTGAAAAAGAAATAAACGGGATAGTTCAAGGTATAAATGTTACTAGTGGATGGTAAAGACTCTACTAGGGAAACAAGGAGAAAAATCTCAATGTTTCAAGTTTGGTCCCTATCATGGGATACTAAATAAATGCTCTATTGCTATCTGGCATGTGTGTAGATGGAAACTAGAGGGTGGGGACATCGGGGTGGATGGAACAACAACCAACCACCACTGGTCTTTGACCAACATGCCTTTGTAGAGGCTATTGGCGCGACGGCTGCTACGATTGCACAAGCTAGTGCTACAGTTCCTAATGTTGCACAGATGGGTGCAAATGTGGGACAAGGAGGCACGAGCAACCTCCAGGAGTTCAAAGCACACCAACCTCCGATATTCAAGGGAGGGGTGGACCCGATGGTGGCTAACCATTGGTTCCGACAAGTCGATAAGATATTGAAGGCTATGGAGATCACCTCCGACGCCACGAAGATAACCCTAGCTATATTTCAGCTGGAGGGAGAATCCCAATTGTGGTGGGATTGGGTGAAGGAATCCAAGGACTTGGTGGCTATGACTTGGGTGGAGTTCAAGGAACTCTTCATGGGAAAGTGCTTTTTGGTGACTGCTAGACGTGTAAAGGCCCGGGAGTTTTTGGACTTGAAACAAGGAACCATGACGGTGATGGAATACGTGGCTAAATTCACGGAATTAGCACGTTTCGTCGATGATTACGTGGCCACAGATGTGGGCAAGATGAGGAAGTTTGAGGATGGCTTGAAATTGTCCATCCGAGGCAAAATTGTGGGTCTTCTTCTGCAAGACTTGGACTCGATGGTCACCACAGCTATGGCCATTGAGAGAGGGATTGAGAACGCAAGGAGCATCCGAGAGTTGGGTGCTAAGGACAAGAAGAAAGAGGGTTAATCCTCTTCTTCTAGCTTAAGAAAGAGGCAGAGGACTTTTCCTCCGCAGGAACAGAGCCGTGGCTATAAGGGCCAAGGGCAAGGTTGATCCTCCCAAAGCGAGAGAAGCCCGGGGACTACATATCAGGCGGGACAGAGGACATGCTTCCATTGCCACCAATCGGGTCATATAAAGCATGATTGTCCACAGAGGCAAGGAACCCAGAGTTATGGGACATCTCAGTCCCAGTCATCGGCGGGGCAGCCACAATCACCCTACATTCCTCCATACCCCACCATGGGCCCAGGAAGTCAGTACCAGCTCTAGGGTGCTACACATGCTCCTACCATTACATGAGCGAGGACTCCGCAAGCAGGCCAAATAGGCCAGGGCATGGGTCGAGGCCGAGGACAGGGCTTACAAGCCAGTACTTCGGGAACCTAGGGGAGTATCTACGTCATGGGCCACAGACTGAGCCAGCAGATCCGCCGGTGATACAGGGTACATTCTTACTCTCTCGCTTATGGGCTAGAGTATTATCTGATTCTAGTGCATCGCATTCTTTTATTGCTACATCATGTGCCAAAGACTTGGACTTGGAGGTTGAGACCTTGGAAAAGCCATTGCATGTGAGTTCTCCCATAGGAGCTAGGGTGAGAGTTAATCAGATATATCAGGATTATGAGTTAGAAATCTCGAGGATTCTACTCACCATAGACCTTAGGGTCATGGACATGTTGGAGTTTGATGTAATCCTCGGGATGGATTGGTTGGTGGCACATTGGGTCGTCATTGATTATGATAGGAAGAGGGTCACTACTTACACGCTTGATGGTGTCTGTTTTAAGTTCTAGAGGGAAAAGCACGATGCTTTACCCCAAGACGTGTATGACACAAGATGGCACGAACAGTTGATGGGTTGGCTTGCAAGCCTTACCTTGGAGGACGAGGCAAGACAGGAGTTGGGTCTACCTCGGGTTGTATGTGAATATAAGGATATTTTTTTGGATGAACTACCAGGATTACCTCCACATAGGGATGTAGACTTCAACATTGAGTTGCATCCCGGTACGTCGCTTATTTCTATGACTCCACATAGGATGGCACCAGCTGAGTTGCAGGAACTCAAGGTCCAGTTACAAGAATTATAGGACAAGGGCTTTATTAGACCGAGCACTTCACCTTGGGGTGCTCCAGTGTTATTTGGCAAGAAGAAGGATAAGACCCTTTGACTATGCATAAACTATTGACAGTTGAATAGGGTTACTATCAAGAATAGATATCGCTTGCCGAGAATTGACAACTTATTTGATCAGCTGAGAGGGACGCGAGTCTACTCCAAGATAGATCTCCGCACCAGTTACCATCAGTTGAGGGTCAGGGAGGCTGATATCCCTAACACGGCATTTCAGACACGGTATGGGTATTTCGAGTTTACAGTCATGCCTTTCGGATTGACAAATGCTCCAATGGCATTCATGGATCTCATGCATAGGGTGTTTCAACCCTATCTAGATCAGTTTGTTGTAGTCTTTGTTGATGACATCTTGATCTACTCCAAGTCTGAGGAAGAGTATGAGGGTCACTTGAGGGTTGTTCTCTAGACCTTGAGAGATCATCGGTTGTACGCCAAGTTCAGCAAGTGTGAATTTTGGCTTACAGAGGTAAAATTCTTGGGACATGTAGTGTTGGCTTCAGGTGTATCTGTGGACCCGGAGAAGGTTGAGGTGGTTATGAATTGGGAGAGACCAAAGTCAGTCTTCGAGATCCACAGTTTCTTGGGATTGGCAGGGTATTACCAAAGATTCATCGAGGACTTCTCCCGATTAGCTGTGCCTATGACGAGATTGACCCGTATGGAGGTCAAGTTTGAGTGGAATGGTTCTTGCGAGAAGGTTTTCTAGGAGTTAAAGGGGAGGCTTACTTCAGCTCCTATTTTGATAGTTACGAAAAGGGGACAGAGGTACACGGTGTATTGTGATGCCTTGAAAGACAGACTTGGATGCGTTTTGATGCAGTCTGGGAGGGTGGTAGCTTATGGTTCACAGCAATTAAAGAATCACGAGCAGAATTACCCTACGTATGACATGGAGTTGGTGGTCATTGTCTTGGCCTTGAAGGCTTGGTGCCACTACCTATATGGTGAGCAATTTGAGGTGCTTTTCAGACCACAAAAGTCTGAAATATATTTTTACACAGCGGGACCTCAACATGAGGCAGCCCAGGTGGATGGAGTTCCTAGAGAACTATGACTTCACTTTGCATTACCATCCCGGTAAGGCAAATATGGTGGCTGATGCACTCAGCCGGAAGTCACGAGGAGTCTTGGCTAGTGTGGCTTCTAGGGAGTGGCAAATGCTCGAGACTGTGGGGCAGTTTGGGCTACGATACATGGGTCAGACTTAGGGCATTTTGGAGAGTTTGGTGGCTACACCTTCCCTACTGAGCAAGGTAATTGAGTCCTAGGGGCTGGATATAGAGTCAGTGTCCATCAGGGACCGAGTACAGGCAGGTTCTGGTGACGAGGGCTGGACCATTCACTCGGATGGTAGTCTTCGCTATAGGGGGAGGATTATGGTTCCCCAGTCGGCGGAGCTCAGAGAGGAGATTCTCAAAGAGTTCCATTGTTCCCGATTTGTTGTACATCCAAGTGGCACAAAGATGTACCATGATCTTCATCACTAGTATTATTGGAGCGGGATGAAGAAAGATGTTGGAAACTTTGTTAGTCGATATCACACGTGTCAGCAGGTTAAGGCTGAACAACAAAGACCAGTGGGATTACTCCAACCTTTGGAGGTAGCAGAGTGGAAGTGGGAGCATGTCACGATGGATTTTGTGACTCACTTGCCACTGATGTCATGGGGACATGATGTGGTGTGGGTGATAGTGGACCGGCTTACCAAGTCGGCACATTTTCTGGCTGTGCGGACCTTTACACTGGAGGAATTCTACAAGTTATACATACGGGAGATTGTTCGGTTGCATAGGGTGCCCGTGTCCATAGTATCGGATCGGGATCCCAGGTTCACAGCTCATTTTTGGGAGAGTTTCCAGCGAGCTATGGGGACACAGTTGATGATGAGCACTACTTTTCACCCTCAGACGGACGGTCACTCAGAGAGGACTATCCAGACATTAGAGGACATGCTACGGGCATGCGTCCTAGATCTCAAAGGTAGCTGGGAAGATCACTTACCGTTGGTAGATTTTGCCTACAACAATAGTTACCAGACGATCATACAAATGGCACTCTATGAGGCATTATATGGGAGGCCTTGTCGATCTCTGGTTTGTTGGACGGAGGTGGGAGAGAGATCCTCTACGGGGTCCGAATTTGGTTAGAGACACCACAGAGAAAGTGGACCTTATACGGAAGCATCTTCTCACGGCTCAGAGCCTACAGAAGAGCTGCGCCGACAAACGGCGGCGGCCTCTAGAGTTTGAGGTGGGAGATCATGTCTTCTTGAAGGTGATGCCTAAAAGGGGAATGGTCAGGTTCGACAAGCGGGGAAAGCTGTCGTCGAGGTATATCGGGCCCTTCGAGGTACTTGAGAGGCTTGGTATAGTTGTTTATCGGTTGACATTACCGCCAAATCTATTAGGTGTTCACGCAGTATTTCATGTCTCTATGCTCCGGAAGTATACTCAGATCTGACTCATGTGGTCGATTGGGGAGAAATTGTGGTTGATGCTGATGGGACCTTTGAGGAGGGACTGGTACGCATCATGGGTAGCCGGGAGTAGGTTTTCTGAGGCAAGACTGTGTGGCTAGTGAAGGTGTTGTGGCAGCACCGAGGAGTGGAATAGGCAACATGGGAGCGTGAGGACACTATACGTGCCAACTATCCATTCTTGTTCGAGGATGGAGGTACAAGTTTTATAATTTTATGTATAAAATCATTATTGCATATGCATGTGGGTAACTGTAATTTCGGGGACGAAATTCTTTTAAGGGGGGAAGAATGTAAAACTCGATAAATTTAAATTTTTGTAAACAAGGGCAAAATAATAATTTTGCCGCTACAATACAAGGGCAAACCTGAATTTTTTTAGATCTCGGATGATGAAACGAATCTGAGCGTTGGATTCGTCTCACGAAATCTAGTCACCACATCAAATTTCATCGAATTCTGAGATAATCATATTTTTTTACGTTTTACAAGGCGGTCAAGTCTCGAGTGACCCAAAAATGGAATTTTTAATAAAATTTTAAAAGTTGGGAAATAATTTAAGATAAATTAAAATAAAATTTATTTGAACTTGAACCGGGGGCGAAATTGAATCGTTTCAGAATGAAAACGGACCCGGGAAAAGAGGTTGTGTGGCAAAATGTGAGCCAAGTAAATGGAGGGTATAAATAGGGGGAAAAAATCAAATTTTTCCCCAATTCTTACACCCAGCCGTTAGCCGATAGAGAAGGGAGGGAAAAGGGAGAGCTCTTTCACCTTCTCTCTACGATCTATGACTCCACGGGCTTCGGATTCACTCGGGCCAAGAGGAAATGTGACTATTTACATTGATTTATAATTTTTATTACTTGGTTTAATTTTTAGTCTAGTCGGCATTTTACATTACACTATGACCCTGCGAGAGCTTTCAGAGTCCCATACTACACTGGAACAAAAATTTGAGACCCTCACCATTGATATGACCGACACTAAACAATTAGTCGACTTGTTACGTGAGGAAGTTAAAGGAATGGGGCAACAAATTTCTCAAGTTACTACTCAATTGGCCCAATTGACTAAGTTTATGGAAAAACAACCAATAGTATATTACCAGGGTGAGTCACCAATTTCACCTATGATCAGACAGGCACACCATGTTAAGCACCTACCTCTCCTAATAGATCCTACTGACTCATGTCAAGGTGTCCTACCCACTCCACATGTAGCTCAGGGTAGTCGAGTTCAGTGTCCAAATAGGAAGCCACCTCCTAATACCGCTTTTCGAAGAAACGTAGGTCGTAGGAATTTTCAAGAGGATCTCGCTAAAGTAGTCATGTCTGACTATTCAGTAGAGGGTGATATGGATGACTATCGTGAGCCCTTTTGACCTCGTTTCCAAAACCATAGGCCTGCCCCTCCGCATTACTATAATCCTCGACATAGGCATGTCCACGAAGAATCTAGGGATATCACATAAAGAGTCAAAGTGGATCCTCCTAGTTTTGATAGTAAGTTAGATCCTGTTATTTTCTTAGATTGGTTGGATGAGATGGATGGCTATTTTGATTGGTATGATATGTCTGATGACCATCGGGTTCGTTTTGCCAAATGAAACTCGTTGGTTTGGCTAAGAGATATTCGCAGCGAGTCCAATGAGACCAAAAGCACTTAGAGGGACAACCCATTACTTTATGGGCTGAGATGAAACAAAGATTGTGAGATAAATATCTCCCTAGTTACTATAAGCACCAACTCTTGGACAAGTGGATGAACTTGCGTCAATTGACCTCGAGTGTGACTGATTACCTAGCTCAATTTGAAGAGCTCTTTATGAGATGTGACATAAAGGAAAAAGCCTTGGGTAACAATTAACAAATTCATTAAAGGCTTCAGACCTGAGATTAAGAGAGAGATTAACTTACACTCTCTTGAAACAGTTGAGAAAGCATATTATAAAGCCTTAGAGATTGATCAATATCTTAGGCCACTCTTTTAGCGTCGAATACCTTCTCAAATCGGAGAATCTCAACCATTAAGGTCAGTCCCATTTGATAAGTTTAGAGGCATCACCTAGTTAAGGTCTATCACATACAGGGGTAGCATTTATCCCAACTTCAGAGGTAATACTACTAGGGGTCGAGATTCTACACTCACGGGTTCTCACCAAGACAGTTCTTACATAGAGTGTCACCGTTGTCATGGTAAGAGTCGTATTGCTTCACAGTGCCCTCAACGTACCTGACCATTGACCAGGGTTAGGGAATTCACTTGATGAAGAGGATGTTGACCAAGAAGTTGATCCTTTAGATGAGGAACCCCTAGAGTTACTAAATGAAGGTGAGGAAGAATGGCAGATCAATAACACCCGTGTCAATGTGATGCACTACATCTTATCCACCCTTTTAGACAACGAAGCATGGAAACGCACCAGCATTTTTCATACTCTAGTCCGATGTGGGGGCCAAGTTTGCAAGGTTGTCATTGATGGGGGGAAGTTCATTGAATGTCATCTCTAAGTCGGTTGTAGCTTAGTTGCAGCTTAAGCCAGAAACACACCCACAACCTTACAAGGTTGCATGGGTTGACAAGACCTCTTTACCAATCTCACAGAGATGTTTTGTCCCTATTCAGATGGATGACTATTCAGATCATATATGGTGTGATGTCTTACCTATGGATGTCGCTCATGTCTTATTAGGTCATCCGTGGCTATTTGATCTAGATGTGACAAACTATGGGAGGGAAAATACCAATATTTTTAAGCACAAAGGAAATACCATCAAGTTAAAACCTACAAAACCATTAAAAGGTAATAATTCAAAGCATAGGTCATCTTCCCAAAGAATTCACAAGAAGGAACTTCACATCTTGACCCATAAGGAATTTGAAAAAGAGAGAAAAGAGTCTGGCATAGTGGTAGCTCTAGTTGTCAAAGAAGTTTCCCAGAGTCCTTTGGACTCTAAGGATAATCTTTTGCCTAGGGTTGATAGTCTATTAAGAGAGTTCCACGATGTGATTCCTAAGGAACTACCTGATGAGTTGCCACCTATGAGAGGTGTTCAGCATGTTATTGACTTAGTACCAGGGTCTCAATTGCCTAATCTTCCCCATTACGGGTGGAAAGATTCTATGCGAACCTCAAGAAGTGCTCCTTCATGCAAACTCGAGTACTTTTTCTTGGATTTGTTATTTCTGCGCATGGTATTGCAGCTGACCCAAAGAAAATTAGTGCTATTAGGAATTGGCCAGAGCCAAGAACAATTTCTGAAGTTCAAAGCTTTCATGGATTGGCCACCTTCTATAAACGTTTTATTAAGGGGTTTAGTTCCATTATGGTTCTAATTACAAAGTGCATGAAAAAAGGGGAGTTTCAATGGACTATTGCTACAACTAGAGCCTTTCAAGAAATTAAGCACAAGATGACAGAGGCACTCGTCCTTCGCCACCCAGATTTTTCTAAAGTGTTTGAGGTTGCCTGTGATGCTTCTGGTGTAGGGATAAGTGGAGTCTTGAGTCAAGATGGTCATCCAATTGCTTACTTTAGCGAAAAACTCAATGACGCTAAACAGCGATATTCTACATATGACAAAGAGTTCTATGTTGTTGTACAAGCTCTCCACCATTGAAGGTATTATCTATTGCCAAATGAGTTTGTGTTATATTTCTAATCATCAGGCATTGAAATATCTTCATTCCTAGAGAAAATTGAGTGTTAGGCACGTTTGATGGGTTGAGTTCCTTCAGGAGTATACTTTTGTTCTTCACCACCGAGCAGGTATTGAAAACAAACCTGCGGATGCTCTTAGCCATGTAATTGCTACTTCACAGACTATGAGTGTTCATGTGCTCGGCTTTGACAGGCTTAGACATGAGTATGCCTCTTGTCCTGACTTTGGTATCATTTTTCAGGATGTTCAGGCTGGTAACCGTCATGAGTACATTGACTTCCCCTTAGAGATGGTTACTTGTTCAGAGGGTCGCGCTTATGTATTCCCCGTACTTAACTTAGGGATTTTCTGATTTGGGAATTACATGCAGGAGGTCTGGCAGGCCATTTTGGTAGAGATAAGACATTTGCACTTGTTGAGGATAGGTTTTATTGGCCCACTTTGAGGTGTGACATTATTAGAATAGTGTCACAGTGTCGCACTTGTCAGTTAGCAAATGCTAGGAAACAAAACACTGGGTTGTACACACCATTACCAGTTCCACACACACCATGGAGAGACCTTAGTATGGACTTTGTCTTAGGATTGCCTAAAATAGCTCGTAGTCATGATCCCATTCTAGTTGTCGTGGTTTGATTTTCTAAGATGGCTCATTTCATTCCTTGCACTAAGTCTACTGATGTCTCACATGTAGCAAAGTTATTTTTTAGAAAGGTCGTTTGACTACATGGATTGCCTATTTTCGTTGTGTCTGACAAGGATACCAAATTTGTGAGTTATTTTTGGAAGACATTTTGGAAACTCTTTGGAACTAATTTAAAGTTTTCCTCTGCCTTTCATCCCCAAACTGATGGTCAAACTGAGGTTGTCAATCATAGTTTGGGAGATTTGCTTAGGTGTCTAGTGGGTGAGAAGATGGAAAATTGGGATTTGTTGTTGCCTATTACTGAATTTGCCTATAACGACTCTGTTAACAGGTCGACCGATAGATCCCCTTTTGAGATTATTTATGGTCATTCCCCCAGACAGCCTATTGACTTAATACCTTTACCACCTGATTCCCGCCCTTCGCACTCAGCCAAAGCTTTTGCCCAACATTTTCATGACTTGCATTCTGACATAAGACATAAAATTACATTAAGTAATGAGAATTATAAATTGGCTGCAGATGTTCATCGTAGGAATAAAGAATTTATTGTAGGAGACTATATCATGGTTCGTGTGCGTCCTGAACGTTACCCTAAAAATTCTTTCAGAAAGTTACATGCTCGAGCCACTGTCCCTTTTCGTATTCTTCGTAAGCTTGGACCTAATGCCTATCAACTTGACTTACCTTTGAATATGAGTATTAGTCCTATTTTCAATGTGGAGGACTTGTTTCCTTATCATGGTACTTTTGAGCCACCTATGTTGCCAGCAGGTGTTCCTATAGGTGGAGATGCTTTGTCATCAGCATCACCAACAATTCCTATTCTTCCACCGTTTCCACCACAACTGTATGACCAGATTGCAAATGTACTTGATGATCAGATTGTGGGCTCCTTGGATGGAGGATATCGTCGTTATCTTGTTCGGTGGAGAGATCGTCCAGAGACTAATGATTCATGGATTACTGAGGAGGAGTTTCGTCAGCTTGATCCTAATCTTCTAGAGCATTATCATGATCGTATCTCTTCAGAGGCGAGTTCTTTTCAACCGGGGGGAAATGATAGGAATCGGATTATATTTCGTTATAGTAGGCATAGACGTAGGGATTAGGAGTTATTTTTCATTTTGCTTTTTAGGGGTTTAGTTGTCATTATGACTATTTATTTCTTTTAGAGTTCTTTTAGGATTTGTAGTCTCCTTATATATATATATAGGGGATATGGTATTTGTTTTGGTAGACTTTGATTATTGACTATTGATATTGAATCTTCTTCCTAAACTTCTCTTTCAATTCTCATCCTCTTCTTCTTTTCTCATCCCCTTCTTCTTTTCTCGTCCCCTTCTTCTCCCATGTCCTTTGGCTACCTCTATATTTTGTTGGCAGTGGGCTACATGTCCAAGTGGGTAGAGACCATCCCAACAAAGACTAATGACCAGTGGGTCATGGCCATGTTCCTAAAAGAAAACATTTTTTCAAGGTTCGGGATGCCTCGTGCAATGATAAGTGATGGTAGTTCTCATTTTTGCAATAGGCCATTGCATCCTTAATGCATAAGTATGGCGTTAAACACAAGGTGTCCACCGCTTATCACCCATAGACCAATGGCCAAACCAAGTTGGCCAATAGAGAGATCAAGAACATCCTAGAGAAAATAGTGAACCCTAATAGGAAGGATTGATCACTCAGGTTAACCGATGCCCTGTGGGCTTACCGCAATGCTTACAAGACTATTCTTGGTATGTCACCCTATAAGCTAGTCTATGACAATGCTTACCATTTTTTAGTTGAAATGGAGCACAAGGCCTATTGGGTCATCAAGACCTTAAACTTCAACTTGAGAATGGTCGGAGAGAATAGGAAGTTGGAGTTGAATGGGTTGGAGGAGATCCATAGAGATGCATACAAGAGCTCAAGAATTTCTAGAGAAAGGGGTAAGATTTTTCATAATAAATTCATTTTAAGGAAAATATTTGAGCCCAGACAAAAAGTGCTCTTGTATAATTCTCGACTCTCCATCTTCCGAGAAAAACTTCGATCCTGTTGAGATGGCCCCTATCTTGTCAAGGTGGCCTACTCCAATGGAGCCGTGTAAGTCACAAACCCTGAGGATGGCAAAACATTCAAGGTCAATGGTCAAAGACTTAAGCCATTCTTCAAGGGTTTTGAAGGTCAAAAGGTGGAGGAAGAGTTAGTGGATCCAGTTTACCCAGACCTTTTGGAGGATTAACTGTTCATGTAGATTTTAGTGTACAATCATTTTCTTTTATCATTTACCTTGCAAATTCAATTGTTTACTTACTTTTATCTTTGCGTATAGTGTTTTCTTTCTTAGTGTAGACATTGGTGTTTTTGTCATACCTCAAGTGCGAGGTGTTCTCTAACCCTATTTATCTTTTTAAAGTCCATCACTGCTTATCATATCTTTTTTGTTGCACTGAGGACAATGCATGAATCAAATTGGGGGGGTGAAATAAACCATTTGTATGACACACCAATGTTTCTGGAAATTGTTTGTTGATAATACCAATTTTTGTGGTGAAATTCACCTTTCACGTGTTTTATTTGTGAAAAATATCCGAATGTTGACCTTATTCCCCTATTTAGAGTGCTGTGGGTTTATGGATAGTTTTGATCTTTGATTTGAATTGTGAATACATGAGCACATTATAGAAGTTTATCCTATCCTAAGAGTATCATATACTTGTTTGCTTTTGAACTCAACCATAAGTGCACCATGAATGTGTAATTTTGGAAATTTACGGATTGGATTCACATTTTAGTGCTTGACATGAATAACGGAGATGAGTAAGTACCCATGAGAACTTTAGTGCCTATCCTTGTTGGAGGGAACTTACGTTGACTCAAGAGAATAATTTTTCAAATTTAAATCTATTCAATAATCTCATTATGCCTGTTTTGGTTAGAGTGCATTTGGGTAGTTGATTGACTTCGCCTTGAAATGAAAAATACTCCCCTATGCTTATCTAGAAATGATCTTAGGTCATCTTTGACTTACTTTTATCACTAGTGCCATGATTGAGCCTTGTTGGAAATTTGTTTCCGTGCTAAACAATTGACCAAGTTAGTGCAAAAAGATAAAAAATTACCACACCTTGGTTATTCTGAGTGCTGACTATGATTGATCATAAAAGAGAAGGAATGGTGGTACTAGAACTCAATAAAAGGGATGAATGAAGTTGATCTCAAAATGTTGAATGGTAAAGAATGAAAAATTCAAGAAAAAGGGTGAAAGAAGAAAGAATGAAAAAAAAAAGGAAAATGTTAAGCAAATGAAGAAAAAAGAAATAAAGTGTGAAGTGATGGTTTTAGTCTGAAAATCCCATAAAAGAGAGATTTTTGTAAAATAAAGGTCTTTCACTCGGAACAACCCCCTTTTGTCATCCTCTATCCATCATTTTACGTACCTCATTATCATCCCAATGCCTCATTTCAACCTTTGAAAGTCCTAAATGTTCTAGAGACAGCATGGAGAAAGCACATTTTTAAAGAAAAAGAAAGGTTGATTTAGTTATCTAGTGTCCTAACATTCCTTTCATGAGATTATGCCAAGGTTGTTTCATTTTTATGATGGACTTCATTTTTGGATTATATCTGAGCATACTTCTTTTTGTACACATTATTCTATTTCACATATACACATGAAGAGCATGCCAGGATAACCATTGTGTGATTCATTGTTAAGAGAAACCCTTGGTGAGTTTTGCATCGAAATGGAATTTGGATAGTCGAGTGAATGCGAATCCTGTTGGGTAAATGCTTAAATTACATGTCCATTTCACACACACGAGTTTGAAAATAAATGTGTAGATGCATACTCTAGAATAGCATTTAAATTCATGGTGATGCTCGTGTGTGCTTAGTTCAGGTAGATGAACAATGTCGTCATGTAGCCCTATGCTTGTAGAATGGGGGAATATTGCTCAAACTTTCGATATTTGATAGAATTAGGAATACTTTGATCATTTGAATCTATGCTTTACATTTTGGGTATTCATTTTGGTAGTTAATTTTAGAAATCCATGCCTTATGTTTAGAAAGCATAAAAATTTTAATTCATATCGCAATTTCGGAAATGACTTAGGGCATGGTCACTCAATTGTGGTTCACAAGAGTACTTCATATTTTTGGTAGAACATTGGAATGTGTAGGGGTTGATTTAGATTGGAGTGGAAGTGAGAATGGGAACACATAGGTTTTTTGCAAACAAGTAAAAACCTACTTGTAGTTTTAGGCCAAAACCTACCGGTAGGTTTTTTTCAATGCACAAAACCTACCAGTAGGTTTTGTCCAGAAAGCTAAAAATGAGTGTTTTAAGTTCATCTTTTGTAGGAGACCCATCACATTTCCCTCAATTCTTAATCTCCCAAGCATTCCCCCCTCTCTCAATCCTTCTCTAAACTTCAAAGATTTCTCATCCACCACCCAAATCTCCCATATTTCACTACTAAGGTTGATTATTGCTTGATTGTTACTGAAATTTGTTAGAGTTTCTCACAAAACCCTATGTTACCCATTTTTCCCCCAAATTCCATTTTCATTTAAATTTCTCCAAAACCTTGGAATTATCCACAATGGCTCGCCTAGGGATAGTTTCTATTGATGCTTTTGAGCCCATTGAGAGGCTTTTGATGTGGGTTTTGTCATTCCTTGCATTTGGGGCACTGTTGATCTTCATGGCCTGCACAACACGCACGGGTTCAAGTCCTACACCAATCGCAGGCACTAGTTCCCACAAGAGGAGTTAGGAGGCTCTAGCAGAGATAGGGGAGAGAAGAGAAAGAAGGCAAGGAATGATGCTCGCAACAAGAGTATCGATGAGAAAAATGTCACCTATGAGTGTTTTATGGACGTACTCACTCTCGACCTGACTCACAGGGTGGGGAATGTGATTGATGGACATGTTATAGGGATTTGGTTTGAGCCAGTCAGTGGGTATAGTCTGGCTATGTGTAGAGAATTTTATAAGATATTGCATGTGGTGGATGAGGACGGGTGTATCCTTAGGACAAATGTGAGGGGTAAACTCTTTGATGTGCCCCCCAGGGTTGATTGTGGGCATAATGAAGTACTGGAGGCCTCCTCCTAATACCCTAGTGTATCCACACAACATCAAGGGGTAAAGTTTATCCCTGAGTATGTAGAGTTGACCTATGAGGACCGGACCCAATTCAAGGGGACAATTCAAGTCGGGGGCCTCAAGCACTTATACGAGGTTATGAATAAGGTCTTACATTACAATTTGATCCCCATAGGGTGCTGAGAAAAACCTGAATGTGGAGAAGCTTCCCCTCCTCACGTGTTTATGAATGTGAAGGTTGTGGATGTAGCCTAATTGATCTGAGAGTTTGTGAAGGAGTTTGTTCAAACTAGAAAGCTGAAGGCGAATATCACATTTGCCAACCTAGTCACTAGGATGTGATGATATAGGAAAGTCAAGGCATAAGTTTCTGATGTGCTGATGTTCCCTAAATTTCGAGCCATTGAGAAAGCAAGTAGCAATAAGCAGACTGCTATGAGTTGGGGGGGGGGGAGAGAGCTAGACCCTTGAGACATGAGCCATCCCCTGCTCAACCGTCTATTATTGGGCCTTCCAACCTCTACCCTAGTCCGTATAGTTTCACAGCGCTTGGACGTTTTGGAGGGGTTGATGCATGGGGTGACTTTTATGATGACCAGGATCTTCCAGCACATTTTCCTGGACAAGCCAATTCCTACTGGACCTTTGCCTTCATCTGCTGGACCCGCTTCCTCTACCTTGATGACTTCTACAGATGTCGAGGTGGAGGAGTCTAGTTGAGGGATGTAATTTACACAAAATATTGCACATCATGTATATATTTGTACCCCTTTTATACTTGTGAATGCAATTAATCAAGCAATTAATGAGTTTTTGAGTGATTGCAGGTAAAAAGTTGGAAATGGCTTGAGTTAAGCCCCCGTCATAGTGCTCAAAGTCAAAGGAGATGAAGGAGAGGCTTAACGGGTGACTTAGAAGGTGAAAAGATCAAGAAAGGAGCAAATCAAGTAAAAACCTACTGGTAGGTTTTGCACACTGGAGTTAGATCTATCGCAAACCTTCCAGAAGGTTCTGCTCACTGGAACAAAATGTATCGGTAGGTTTAGTCATTAACCTACCAGTAGGTTTTGCTGAAAAATGCCATTTTCTGTAACTCAATCTCTACTTGCTTGGGGGGGCACATGTGCTTCTCTCACACACTTCCTGACTTATTTTACATGCAACCATGACAACATACACCTAGCTTCAGACATTGAAGGATTTAGGATTGGAAAGAAAGAGAGAGAAGGAGGGAGGCATGGAGGGTTGTAGGCTAGGCTTGTCCTAGCCTATCCAAGGCATTAAATCACTTCCCATTGATGGGAAGCCTGCACACACAGGCTATAGGAGCCTCATGGACGAAAATGCAAGCCAGTTCTACACCATTGTTTAGCTAGAGAAGATTTTAAAGAGAGAAGTTCAAGGAAGAAGACATAGTTTAGAGAGAGAAAGCTTGGATTTTTGCATTTTCTTACCCATTTCACTTGTGTAAGCTGTAATACTCTTGTAATCTTCATTTCTTGCAATTTAATCATTTATTTCAAGTGTAGTTACATCTTCTTTGATGAGCGCATAATATTGCATATTTGACGGTCTCATTACATAAATTTTAACTCAACTTTTGCATCAAAGTACTTAGAGTTAGCCGAAATTATAAATAAAGTTGAATTTTGGATGTTGTAGGTAATTATAGCTTAAATGATGGATTTTAGAACCTTGCAACTAAGTGTGGAGGAGTGGTGAAGAGATGGACACATTACATGAGGATTTGGAGGTATTGGTGTTTGGTAACATAGGCATCAGCAGCCACACCATTTTGTAGAAGTACCTCGATTATCCTCCTTTTTAACCATGCTTCACTTCGAATCTGAAAAGATTCAAAAACATGAAAGTTGTAGATCTGACTGTCTTCTATATTGTGTCAAAATGTTAGCTCAATAGGACGGCTGGATCAAACGTTATGATGATACTACGAAAATTGGTCTGGAGTAGAAGTGTACCGGTACGCGTACCGTTACCCCGAACTCCAGCAACCTCAACGTACCGGTACGCATACCGGTACACTCTGCCGAAATAGCCCAAAACACCTTTTTTCATGCTCCACTTACTTGGGGGTCCCACCATTGATTCTCCCACTCGCCCCAGACTTCCCTTACACATTTACATGCCTCTTACGCAATTATTGAAGACTTTGGAGACTTGGAATTCAATGAGGAGAGAGAGAAGAGCTGAAGCCTGGGAATGCAGGCTAAGCCTGTGCTAGCTTGCATTGCCCATCCATTTAGCCCCCTATAGATGGGAGGCATTTCACACAGCTAGAGAGACCCTCCATGGATGAAAATTTAAGGCTCACACTCCATATATTCAGCATTCACAAGATATTGGGGGTGGCTACCTAAGCTTAGAAAATCCCAATGAAGAAGATGATGAATAGTGTAATAGAGAAATTTATGTTTTTGCATTTTCTTCACCCATTTCATTGTTGTAAGTTGTAGTTCTCTTGTAATCTTTATTTCTTGTATTGTACTCTCTTTTATTTCAAGTTTCATTCCATGTTCTTGCACTTCAATATTTACAGCTGGGTTTCAATGCTCTTCTCTGCAACTTTTCCATTTTAGTATTAAATGAACTTCTCTTTGAAGTTTACCATTTCCTAGCATTAATACAAGTTCTAAGTTTCATTTTCATGTCATTTTCATTTCCATTTCCTTTATTTGTCTCTTTACATTACAAATGATGTTACTTTAAACATGAATAGCTAGAGCTCTAAGTTGGCTAATCCGAGGGAGAACTCCTCTTGGTTATTCCATTTCAACTCATTTTCTTTCCTCCTCTTGGTGAACGATGGTTCGATTTGACTGGGTTGAGAGTGGATGGGGTTGTAAGTCTTTGATATCTCATAGGCCTAGTCACGGTTTATGCTTGGATCCTCACCATCTTGTCCCTAGCTTCCCACGAATCAATCGTTCATCTATGCACCATTGGAGGAAAGTTTCAAGTTGAGTTGGGATTCCCATTGGAATGACCTCTTTGGATTAGCCAACACTTGTTTTATTGTATTTTCATTCACAAACTCCAATCACCAAAACACAAACAAAAGATTTTACACTTTTCCCTTTTCACAAAATCACCTTCACACACTTGAATTGAACTTTCCTTCCTTGAGGAGATGACGTTGGAATACTTTTCCAAGTAAAACATGACACTCAAAAGACTCCTTGCGCTTGGGGAGAACTTTTGTACACACACACACATTTTTGTGCATTTACACATCACATTACCATCATTTCATTTTCCCCATCTCCTTGCCCTTTCTTTTGACATCACCCATAGGAGAGTGACACTCCCTTCATCCATAAACTATACATGCTAAAAGGTAATGTTTAGAGGTTAGAAAACTAAAAGGAATTTTGTCAAGCATTTTTGGCGCTATTACCGGGGAAGGTTAAGCGTCGAGTTCAAAGGTGATTTTCAGACGGGATAGGTAAGTCTCGTGAATTTCATCATGGGCCAAGGTATATTGTCCAACTTTTATATATTTTTTGTTGTAGTTTGTGTTTTGTATTATGTTTCCCAATTTTTATGAAAATGTATCAAATGACCAAAATTTTGAAAATGTGTGCGAGATTTGTGATGTGTATGGGCACATCAATAGTGAGTGCCCAATAAATGTCTCTTATTTTGAAAACATTTGCGAGATTTGTGTTGAGTATGGACACATCACTAGTGAGTGCCTAATAAATGCCCCTTATTTTAAAAACATTTGCAAGATTTGTGGTGAGTACGGACACAAGACTAGGGAGTGCCCTATAAATTATCTGGTTCATGACTTTGCATGCGAAGGTTCAAATTCAAATTTGGCCTCCAAAAATTTTTACCCCGACCACTGTGTTGCACCGAGTTATCCAAGTTATGGTAGGGAGAATGAACCTTATAATATTTCATCCAATCTCACACCACCAAAATGAATTTTGCCGCTATCCAACATATGGGAACTCAACCGAAGAAGAATTGTAAAATATTTTGTACAATTTTATGAAATACAAACTGGAATTCAATGCCCAAATAACCCAATAACTTTCTGAAATTAGAGATAGACTTATACATTGACTAATACTATAATTTATGTGCATGAAGAATAACATCTTGAGCATAGTCAATGAATTGAGGATGATCATCTCAATGAAATGCATATTGATGTTGAATCTCCCACCACTCTAGATTGTGAAAATTTTGATGAATTTATTATCTCACATGAGGCTAATGAGCCCAAGGTCATTTTGTCATCTTTGAGTGGTGTTGAGATTCACATTTCTCAACTTGAGGAGCGCATTGAAATGGAGTTAAGTGTATAAAATTTTGAAGAAAAATTGTATACTCCATTGTTGGAATTGCATAAACTTGCCTATACCTCAGTTCGGTGGAGAATTTTGAGTCAACACCCTTTCTATGTTTGGATTGATGGTTTAAAAAGGGCATTTATACAAAAAAAAAATTTTAAATCAAAAAAATCAATAAGCAAAAGGTCATATCCGAATTGAAGCTGGATTGACATGTGCCATTTTTGTTTTATTTTCATGTACATAGAAGTTAGACTTATTTTATTGTTCTATTTTTCCGCTCTTGATGTTGTAGTGTAGAAATTCTTTACCTCTCCCTAATTTGGACTCATTTCATTTTGAGCATCATAGTAGAAAATCTCATTCCATATCATGTGCGAGTTTAAGTTAGGGGTTGTAATCAAATGTTTTTGTTTTCACTTTAATGTGTATGCAAAAAAAAAAGAGAAAAAAGAAAAAGAAAAAGGGGTATCTTATTTCTCATGTCACTTTCATTTTTCTCATTGCATTATTCCTTATGCATTGAGGACAATGCATAGTTCAAGTTGAGAGGTGAGGTGCACCATTTACATGTTCCACCATTTTTTGTATAGAATAAGTTGAAAATGTGAAAATTTTGAACATTTTGGACATTTTTTGTGAAAAATATCCAATATTGAACTATATTCCCCTACCCTAATTGTTATGGGATTTGTGATTACTTAATCTTCCTTTTGAACTTTGAATACATGAGCACATTATAGAAGTTTATCCTATTGTCAAGAGTATCACATATGTGTTTTCTTTCAAACTCAACCCTTGTGCACCTTGAATGTGTAATTTGGACAATTTACAGATTGAGTTCACATTTAGTGCTTGACACGAATAGTGGAGATGAGTGAGACCCATGTGAGCTTTAATGTCAATCCCTATTTGGAGGGAACTTACATTTACTCAAGGAACAATTTTTCAAATTCTAAATTTGTTCAATAATCTCATTATGCTTATTTTGGTTTGGTGCATTTGAATAGTTGGTTGACTTTGTCTTGAAATGCAATGTGCTCTCCCATGCTTATTTGGAAATGATCTGAGGCCATCTTTGAAATGTTTTGAGCCTTAGATTTTTTCTTGTGAAATTATATCCCTAGTGCCATGTTTGAGCCTTATTTAAAATTTGTTTCTATGCCACAAATTTGACAAAGCCAATGCAAAATGATATAAATTTACCTTACATTGGTTGTTCCTAAAGCTGAGAATGAATGAGCATAAAAGAGAAGGAAATATGGCGAAAACTCAACGAAAGGGATGAATGAAGTTGAATTCAAAGAGCTGAACGAAAAAATCAATTTCAAGAAAAGGAGAAAAAGGGGTGAAAAGAAGAAAAGAGGGACAAAACAAAAAGGAAAATATTAAGGAAAAAAGAGAAAAATAAATAAAGAGTGAAGTGATGGTGTTGACTGAAAATCCCATAGAAAGGGAGATCTTTTTGAAATAAACGTCATGCACTCGAAACAACCCTCTTTGTTATCCTTTATCCTTTGTTCATTTACCTAGATATCACCCCAAGGCCTCATTACAACCTATGAAAGTTCTAAATGATCTAGAGAAGCATGGGGGATGCATACTTTTAAAGAAAAAAGAGAAGTTGGTTTTGCTATCTAATGCCCTAGCATTCCTTTCATGAGATTATGCCAAGGTTGTTTCAGTGTTATGCGTACTTCATTTTTGGATTATATGTGAACATACATCGGTTTGTGCATAATATTCTATCTCACATATACACATGGAGAGCATGCCAGGATAATCATAGTGTAATTAATTGTTGAGAGAAACCCTTGGTGAGTTTTTGCATCAAAGTTGAATTTGGATAGCTAAGTGAATGTGGATTCCATTGAGTAAATGCTTAAATTGCATATTCATTTCACACACACACGAGTTTTGAAAGGAAATGTGTAGGGGTATACTCTAGAATAGCATTTAAAGCTATGATGTGTTTCATTTGTGATTAGTTCGGGTGTGTTGAGCAAAGTTATTGTTAACATCCCAGTGCTAGTTAAGATAAGAGAATATGTTTTAAAAATTAGATACTAGGAAAAGAAGTTTGTAGGTACCTTCACTGAAAACATTCATGAAACAAAACTCGTCCACTAGGGATCACCAAGGGATTTAAAGGCTTGTTGCATATGCTAAATGCAGTTGCAGAATTAGTTTATGTTTATATTGTTTGCTTAGTTTTCACATTTTTTTTGCTAGGGACTAACAAAGCTTAAGTTAGGGGGTGTGATGAGCACATAATATTGCATATTTGACGGCCTCATTACATAAATTTTAACTCAACTTTTGCATCAAAGTACTTAGATTTAGCCGAAATTATGAATAATGTTGAATTTTCGATGTTGCATGTAATTATAGCTTAAATGATGGATTTTAGAACCTTGCAACTAAGTGTGGAGGAGTGGTGAAGAGATGGACACATTACATGAGGACTTAGAGGCTTAAAAGTAAAAGAAATCAAGGAGGTATTGGTGTTTGGTAACATTGGCATTAGAAGCCACACCATTTTGTAGAAGTATCTCGGTCTTCCTTCTTTTTGACCATGATCCACTTCGAATCTGAAACAGTTTAAAACATGAATATTGTAGATCTGGATGTCTTCTATATTGTACCACAAATTCAGCACAATCGGACGGTTGGATCAAAACTTATGATGATTCTACAAAAACTTATCCCAAGCAAAAGTGTACCAGTACACGTACCGGTACCTCGAACTCCAGCAGCCTCAGCGTACCGGTACACATACTGGTAAACTCTGATGAAATAGCCCAGAAAACTTGTTTTTCATGCTCCACTTGCTTGGGGATCCCACCATTGATTCTCCCTCTTGCCCCCTGACTTCTCTTACATATTTACATTCCTCCTACACCCTTATTGAAGACTTTGGAGACTTGGCATTCACTGAGGAGAGAAAGAATGAGTGAAACCTGGGAGTGCAGGCTAAGCCTGTGCTAGCCTGCATTGCCCATCCATTCAGCCCCAATTGATGAGAGGCCTTTCACACAGTTAGAGGGACCCTCCATGGACGAAAATGCAAGGCTCACACTCCATATATTCAGCATTCCACAAGACATTGGGGGTGGCTACCTAAGCTTAGAAAATCCCAAGGAAGAAGATGATGAATAGTGTAATTGAGAAATTTATGTTTTTGCATTTTTCTTCATCCATTTCATTGCTGTAAGTTGTAGTTCTCTTGTAATCTTTATTTTTTGTATTGTACTCTCTTTTATTTCAAGTTTCATTCCATGTTCTTGTACGTTAATATTTACAGCTTGGTTTCAATGCTCTTCTTTGCAACTTTTCCATTTTAGTATTAAATGAACTTCTCTTTGAAGTTTACCATTTCCTAGCATTAATACAAGTTCTAAGTTTCATTTTCATCTCATTTTCATTTCCATTTCATTTACTTGTCTCTTTACATTATAAATTTTGTTTACTTTAAACATGAATAGCAAGAGCTCTAAGTTGGCTAATCTAAGGGAGAACTCCTCTTGGGTATTCCATTTCAACTCATTTTCTTTCCTCCTCTTGGTGTACAATGGTTCGGTTTGACTGGGTTGAGAGTGGATAGGGTTGTGAGTCTTTGATATCCCATAGGCCTAGTCACGGTTTATGCTTGGATTCACATCATCTCGTCCCTAGCTTCCCACGAATCAATCATTCATCTATACACCATTGGAAGAAAGTTTCGAGTTGATTTGGGATTCCCATTGGAATGACTTCTTTGGATTAGCCAACACTTATTTTATTGTATTTTCATTCACAAACTCCAATCACCAAAACACAAACAAAAGATTTTACACTTTTCCCTTTTCACAAAATCACCTTCACACACTTGAACTTGAACTTTCCTTCCTTGAGGAGACGACCTTGAAATACTTTTTCAACTAAAACACGACACTCAAAAGACTCCTTGCGCTTGGGGAGCACTTTCATACACACACACACACATCTTTGTGCATTTACACATCACATTACCATCATTTCATTTTCCCCCATCTCCTTGCCCTTTCTTTTGACATCACCCATAGGAGAGTGACACTCCCCTTCATCCATAAACTATACATGCTAAAAGGTGATGTTTAGAGATTAGGAAACTACAATGAATTTTTTCAAGCATTTTTGGCGCCGTTGCCTGGGAAGGTTAAGCGTCGAGTTCAAAGATGATTTTCAGACGGCATAGGTAAGTCTCATAATTTTCATCATGGGCCAAAGTATGTCATCTAACTTGTATATATTTTTTGTTGTAGTTTGTGTTTTGTATTATGTTTCCTAATTTTTATGAAAATGTATCAAATGACCAAAATTTTGAAAATGTGTGTGAGATTTGTGATGAGTATAGGCACATCACTAGTGAGTGCCCAATAAATGCCCCTTATTTTAAAAACGTGTATGAGATTTGCGTTGAGTATGGACACATCACTAGTGAGTGCCCCAATAAGTTTGTGGGTCTTTGATATCGCGTAGGCCTAGTCACGGTTTATGCTTGGATTCTCACCATCTCGTCTCTAGCTTCCCACGAATCAATCATTCATCTATGCACTATTGAAGGAAAGTTTCGAGTTGAGGTAGGATTCCCATTGGAATGACCTCTTTGGCATTCACAAACTCCAATCACCAAAACACAAACAAAATATTTTACAATTTTCCCTTTTAACAAAATCACGTTCACACACTTGAACTTTCCTTTCCTAAGGAGACGACCTTGGAATACTTCTCCAAGTAAAACATGACACTCAAAAGACACCTTGCGCTTGGGGAGCACTTTTGACACACACACACACATTTTTGTGCATTTACACATCACATTACCATGATTTCATTTTCCCCCATCTCCTTGTCCTTTCTTTTGACATCACCCATAGGAGAGTGACACTCCCCTTCATCCATAAACTATACATGCTAAAAGGTGATGTTTAGAGGTTAGAAAACTACAAGGAATTTTGTCAAGCATTCTTGAATCTACTATGTTTACAAATGAGCTTTTGCATCTAAGCGTTACATATGGGTATTTAATGCATTTATCTCTATAGTTTAACTTTTCTTTACATTAATACAAGTTTTAATCTTAATTTCATTACCATGTCTCTTTCCATTGTGTATGTCTTTAAATTAAATATGAGTAGCTAAGTTTTAAGTTGGCTAATTCAAGGGAGATTTTCCTCTTGGGTATGATAAATCAACTCTTTTTAATTCCTCCTTGTAGTGTGAGGTATTTGATTTGACTAGGTTGAGTGCGGACGTAGTTGTGAGCTCTTGATACACCATAGACTTGTCCAGGGGTAAGCTTGAGCCTACACCTCCATATTAGTCCCTCACTTCCTACGAATCGATTAAGCACCGAGTCACTATTGAAAGAATGTTTTGAGTTGATTTGACATTCCCATTGGAATGACCTTTTCGGATTATCTAACCTTGTTTCCATTACATTTTAATCAAAATCTCCACTCATCAAAACACAAACTCACATGATTTTACAATTTTCAATTTTCATAAAATCACCTTCACCACATTGCAACCTTCCTTCCCATGGGAGACGACCTTGGAATATCCATTCCTAGTAAAACATGACACTCAGAAGTCTCTCTTCGCTTGGTACGAACTTTTGCACACTCACTTTCATCCATACACACGTTTACCCCATTTCTAGCATTAAACCCAAGGGAGAGTGACACTCACCTACACACACAAGCCATATACACTTGATTTGGGTTAGTGTTCGAAGATTTGGGTGAAAGAAATTCAAGCACGGGGTGACCTCCATCACCTTCCCTCTCACATTTGTCTTCAACAAACACAAGTCCTCATCCACCACCCCTAACTTCTGATAAAATTCCCTATAGATGGGAAGCATAAATCCCCCCACTAGTAGAAACCAAACATTGATGCCCTCTCTATCACTTGGACCATGTCACCATTTCGCCCAAGGGTGGACCTATCTACATGTTGCTCGCACCTCACATTCTTGCCCTTTATGCTCTTTATGCGAGGGTCATTCTTTAGTTTCTTCCTTTGTTACCCACCACTAGAGCCTACCTCCTCAGTTGTCTTGTAGGATCTAGTTCCTACGGGTGGGGGAGAACTGGGGGCCATTTGCTGGGTATGAGCCATCATTATAAAAAATGCCCCTAGGGCGACAAATGGCAACAACCAACCCCACACCAAGTCAAAAATGTCAATGGATGCATGTGACGGCTTACCCAGTCTAGCCATTCCTTCAACTTCTGAGCTTTGAGTGAAAATCAGGTTTTTATGGATTGGTGATGCTTTGTGGAGGAAAGAAAGGTTTTTTGGGGGTAGAGGTCAAGGAAATGAGGAATAATTACTGTGAATCAAAAACTTGAGGAAGATAATCGGTGGATTTGAAGGATGCCCAAGGTCTCTTTGAGTATTTGGGGGGCTATGAGTGAGAAGAATGGTTTTTTAAGGTTGAGATAGATGAGTGATATGAATGATTGTCCCAAATATTTGGGTCAAAAATCCTCATTTTTTTTGCCGGTAGGTTTTCAGCATTCTATAGGTAGAAAACCCTTCTAGAAAATTCCTAACGTTATGTTTTGCAATTTTCTACTAGTAAGTTTCAACTTTTTTTTTCAAAAATCCCCTATGCTCTCATCCTCAACCCCCCACTCCAAGTTTATTTGACTCCAAAACATTCTAATGACCTATTTCCTAACTCAACTTCACAAAAATATGATCCATGCCCAAATTCAATTATGAAATTGCAATGTGATTTGAATTTTGATGCTTTGAAAACATATAACATGGAATTCAAAAATCAATAAAATGATCACCCAATTTATAAAGTAAAAACTAAAGTACAAAAGACATTCCTTTTCCTTTCTGATATCTAAAATTTGAGCAATATTCCCGTATCTTACTAGGTTAGGGTTGCCTGACAGAACTTTTCAAACTCCCAAACCAATCACACTTGAGTTTCATCATAGGTCTAAATGTTATTCTAGAGTATACACTTACACATTTCTTTTCAAACTCGTGTGTGTGTGAAATGAACATGTAATTCAAGCATTTACTCAACGGAATCAACATTCACCAGGTTATCCAAATTTAGCTTTGATGCAAAACTCACCAACAATTTCCCTTAAAAAAATTGAATCACTCTCTGATTATCTTGGCATGCTCTTCATGTGTATATGTGAGATAGAATCTTGTGCACAACCCGAAATATACTCACATATAATCCAAAAATGACGTGCATGCATAGTAATTGAAACGACCTTAGCATAATCTCAGGAATGGAATGTTAGGGCAATTTCCCTTTTCTCCTTTTTCTTGGATTTTTCTCTTCTTTTTCATTCAAAAATTGAATTCTATGCCATTCATCCATTGTTGGGTTGCCTCACCACATTTCCTTTTCTTCATGATTAATCATTGGCAGTCTCAAAAAAACTATGGTGCGGTACTTGTAAGCATTTTGCACTAGCTTGGTAAAACATGTGACATGAAAATGAATTTTCAATAAAGGCTCAATCACGGCACAAGGGATAATGTTTTTTCCAACAATAAGGCTAAGGCTCAATGCAATTCGAAGATGGCCTAAGATCCTCTCTAGATAAGCATGGGGAGGCATATTGGCATTTCAAGACAAAGTCAATCAATTATCCACATGCACTCTATCTAAAGCAAGCATAATGAGTAAGCTTGAATTATAACAAGGATTGACACTAAAACTCACATGGGTACTTACTTCATCTCCACTATATATGCCAAGCTCTAAAATGTGGATCCGATCAGTAAATTTTTGAAATTACACATTCAAGGTGCCCTATGGTTGAGTTTGAAAGAAAACACATATGTAATACTCAGGCATAGGATAAATTTCTATGATGTACTCATGTGTTCAAAGTTCAAAATGAAGATCAAACTATCACTAGACCCATAACAATTTGAATAGGGGAATATGGTTAAACATTCAGATATTTTCCACAAAAAAATTAAAATTTTTCACCTATTTCTATTCTATACAAAAATTGGTAGAATATGTGAATGGTGCATTTCACCACAAAATGGTATTGTCAACAAAAAATTATTGTATCATAAAAATGTAACACCTCACCCCCCAACTTGAACTACACATTGTCCTCAATGCAACAAAAAGATATGGAATGCAATGTTAGAATTAAAAAGATAAGAAGGGTAAGAGAACGCCTCGCAATGAGCTTTGACAAAAAAACCACTATTTGCACATATGAAGAAAAAACACTATGCACAGATGAAAGTAAATAAACAATTTAACTTTCAAAGTAAAGAATAAAGGAAAAAAACTATACACTAATATCTGCTTGAACAATTATGCCTCAATAGGGTCCGAATTGACCCAATCGACCAACTCCTCTTCCACAGTTGGAATTTCAAAACCCACGAAGAATGGTCAAAGCCTTTAGGCATTTTTCAAAATTTTCCATATATTTCCAACTATCTTATACAAAAGTTGGTGTATCAAACAAATAGTGCACCTCACCCCCAACTTGAACTACGCATTGTCCTCAATGCAACAAAAGACATACAATGAGATAATGAAATTTAAAAGGCAAGAATGGTAAGAGAACACTTCGCAATGAGCTTTAACAAAAACACCACTATCTGAACATATGAAGAAAGAACACTACGTACAGATGAAAGTAAGTAAATAATTTAACTTGTAAAGTAAAGGACAAATGAAAACAATTGTACACTAATGTCTACTTAAAAAGTTATGCCTCAACAACATCGGAATATACCGAATCCACAAACTCCTCCTCCACTACCTGAATTTCAAAACCTTTGAAGAATGGTTTAAGTCATTGACTATTGACCTTGAATGTTTTACCATCTTCGGATTTTCTATGTCCACAGCTCCGTTTGGGTGGGCCACCTTGACAATGTAGGGGTCATCCCATCAAAATCAAAGTTTCCCTTAAAAAATAGAGAGGCAATAGTTATACAATAACACTTTTTCACAAGGCTCAAATGTCTTTCTCAAAATGGATTTTTCATGGAAAATTTTTGCCCTTGCTTTGTGAATTCTAGAGCTCGCATATGCTTTCTACGAATTTCCTCCATTCATTTAACTCCAACTTCATATGTTCCCAGCTATTCTCAAATTGAAATTCAAGGTTTTTATGGCCCGATATGCCTTGTGCTCCATCTTACTAGCAAGTGACAAGCCTTGCTGTAGACTAGCCGATAGGGAGACATACCAAGAATAGTCTTATAGGTAGTGCGGTAAGCCCACGAGATAATGGTCAATCTGAGTGACCAATCCTTTCGATTTGGGTTAACCGTTTTCTCTAGTATGCTCTTTATCTCCCTATTGGTCAACCGGCGGTGGACACCTTATGTGTTCTACTATATTTATGCATATAAAAAAAAAGCAAATGGTTTATTGCAAAAATGTGAACCACCATCACTTACCATTGCACGAGAAATCCCAAACCTAGAAAAAAATGTTTTATTTTAAAAACTTGACCACGACTCGATGGTTATTGGTCTTGTTCAGGATTGTCTCTACCTATTTGGACACGTAGTCCACTGCCAATAGGATATAAAGGTAGCCAAAAGACATAGGGAATGGACCCATAAAATTGATGCCCCAACAATCAATGACTTCAATGACTAGCACGGGGAAAAGGAGCATCATGTTTCTATGGGTCACACTTCCCAACCTTTGACACCTATCACATTGTTTGGAGAAATGAAACACAATCTTTAATCAATGTAGACCAATAAAAACCACTTAGTAAAATCTTAGCTGAAGTTTTCTTGGAAGAGCAGTGCGCAACACACGCCTCATAATGATAGAAGGACAAGACATCCCATTGTTCATTTTTCAATACACATTGATGTGAAACTCGCCAAACATAACGAGATCCAACAATGAAAAGGAACCCAATATCGTTCTACAATCAGATTTGAATGACAAACCTCTACCTGTTGTTTATGACAAACAAGAACCTTGGTATATATGACCTCAACCTGCTGTTTGTTATGAAACAAGAACCCCGAAATGAGGAAGACGCTAGAAATGGTGGTCACCACAAAAATCCCGATAAGTTTGTTTAGTTCTTCAAAGAACCATAGAGAAAACACTCTCAAATTCTACTTAATAATGATTTTCCCCTTTCATTGATTAAACGCCTATTTATGCGGCTTACCATTACAAGGACAAAGCCTAATCTACTAAGGAAACAAATCCTAATAGGAGTTTATATTTTGAAAATCCAAACCCAAATAGGAATAACTAAAGAATAAAAATCTTGCTTGCCTAAAATAGAAAAAGGAAAGTAAATCGCATCAAGCCTTACAATCAGGCCCAAAATAAAAAGTATTCTTGAACATGCCAATTTAAGCTTAGTCTTGGCCCAATTCTTCTAGAACTTGAATCATATTGATGAATCTTTGTTGCTCAATGATACCAAATGATGTGAAACCCACCAAACATAAAGAGATCCAACAACGAAAAGGAACCCAAAATCATTCTACGATCAGAATTGAATGATAGACCTTGACCCGTTGTTTACGACAAACAAGAACCTTGGTATATATGGCCTCAACCCGCTGTTTGTTGTGAAACAAGAACCTCGGTATGAGGAAGATGCCACAAACGGTGGTGGAAACCCATTTGATAAGTCGCTGGTGAACGCTACGGAAAATCCCAATAAGTTTGTTTAATGTTTAAAAATGCCTCTTTGTACAAAAGTACAATCATCGACTGATTTGAAACCATTGCTCTCTTAATTTTACTCACTTTTGCATATAAATTATTTTGTTTTCTCTCTGATTTTCTCTCAATGGCTGAATTTTGAATTTCTTTTTCTCTCTCATTTTTCTCGGTCTCTCTCTGATTTTCACTCTGTTTCTTCTATTCACTCTCCTTCTTTTGATCACTCTCTTTTTGCAATCTCACTTCATACTCATTTGCTACGGTGTCAATGGTACAAGAGTGATTGGTCGTTGATTAAGCACAAAGGAGTATTTTTTCGTAAAACCATCATGCTTCAGATGCCTATCAAACTACCGTGGATGCCCTAGCAATAAGTGTCCTGCTTGCATCGGTACTACATCACACAACACCTCATCTTCATACTTACTATTCAAAATGCAAACTAACACCTGGTTGCTCACCACTCTCATTTAACCATTGCAACTTATACGGTTTAGGGTGTTTCAACACAGATAGTCCCAATTTCTCTGCCATACTTGTGCTTACAACATTACTACAACTACCACCATCAATAATCACATTACACACCTTGTCTTTGATGTAGCATCGAGTGTGAAAGATGTTCTCCTGTTGCACTTCATCAACCTCTTTTGCATGCATGTTCAATGCTCTCCTCGCCACCAATGTCAATGCACCAGGGGCTAAATATTCCTCCTCAAAAAATGTCCTCTAATGGTGGCATGTCATCGGTGTCGTAATCTTCATTGTCGGTCACAATTTCACAATTGTCTTGCAACACCATGACTTGCTTGTTTTGACATTGACTTGCCATGTGTCCCCTACCTTGACATAAAAGTGTCGATTTTACCTTGAGGAACTTGGCTGGTGTTCGCAGACTTGGGCTTGGATTTGGACGTTTGTGACTTGTCCTTTTGTTTGGTATAACTCGGTTTCCAAGAGATAGAACTAGAGTTATGGGCTGCACGTAACCCACCCCCTCTTGAGTTGTTGCTCCACTTTGATGGCCATGTGCACCATAGCTTCCTACTCCACATAATGTTGCATCTCTACCTTATGTTGGATTTCCCGATTTAATCCAAGTAAAAACCTAGCCATTGTAGCCTCTCGATCTTCCTCTACATTAGCTCGGATCATAGAAATCTCCATCTCTTTGTAGTAATCCTCCACGCTCTAGCTTCCCTGTTTAAGATCTTGTAGCTTTTTGTACAACTCTCAGTAGTAGTAACTTGGAACGAACCGCTTTCTCATCACTGTTTTCATCTCCTCTCATGTCTCTATCGGTCGTTCTCTATTACGCCTCCTAGTTATAACAAGCTGATCCCACCAAGTAATAGCATACCTAGAAAACTCAATCACACTAATTTTACCTTCTTTGCTTTGGAATAGTTGTGGCAGCCAAATACGAACTCCTTCTTCTTCTCCCACTCAAGGTATGCTTAGGATCAGATCTACCTTGAAACGATGGAATCTTCATCTTAATACCACCCAAATTGTTATCTTCCCGATTCCTAGCTTCTCTAAACCGCCCTCCATGTCTCCTATTACAAACAACAAAATTTCGATCATCTTCTTCATCGAAACTAGCTCCATAAGTCTCTTCATCTTCAACCCACACTTCGCTTGGTTGAATTATTTCCCTTCTATGCACATTAGGGACGTTTTTGTGCCTGCTTCTCACGTGTGGTCTCCATCTGATATATCCGTTTGTGAACCTGCTCTAGTTCCAACTTCATCACATGCCTCATCTCACTTATCATGGCCTCCATAAACAATATCGGGTCAGCCATTTCGTAGCCTCTTCAGCCATATTCTTAGCACTATTATGAGACATGATTGTTGCAAAACAAAGTTAGAAAAAGAAATAAATAAAAATAAAAGGACCTCTAATGTGAAGCCCGCCAAACATAACGATATCCAACAATGAAATGGAACCTAAGATTGTTCTACAATTAGATTTGAATGATAGACCTAGACCTGTTGTTTACAACAAACAAGAACCTTGGTATATATGACCTCAACCCGTTGTTCATTGTGAAACAAGAACCTCGGTATAAGGAAGACGCCACAAACGGTGGAGAAAACCCATCTAATATGTCGCTGGTGATTGCCACAAAAAATCTTGATAATTTCGTTAGTTTTTCAAAGAACTGTAGAGAAAACACTCAAATTTTACTGAATAATGATTTGCCTTTTTTCATTGATTAAACGCCTATTTATAAGGGTGGTCATTACAAGAAAAATTCCTAATCTACTAAGGAAACAAATCCTAATAGGAGTTTATATTTTGAAAATCCAAACCCAAATAGGAATAACTAAAGACTAAAACTCATACTTGCCTAAAATAGAAAAAGGAAAGTAAATGGCATGCAAGCCTTACAATCAGGCCCAAAATAAAAAGTATTCTTAAACATGCCAATTTAAGCTTAGTCTTGGCCCGATTCTTCTAGAACTTAAATCATATTGATGAATCTTTCTTACTCACGTGGATCATGCTCAATGGGCCTCCACGAACTTGCTTGAATCCATGCCTCTTGAATCAGTCAGTTGAGTATATCTTTAAACTTCCTTGCTCATGCTCTTATAACCGGCCCAATTGAGACTTGAACTAGATCCCTTGAAGTTATGCTATGATTTGCATCATTCCTCTCCTCTTCAAAAGGATTTGCCCTCAAATCATCACCTACATCAAAAGGACTCAAATCAGTAACATTAAAAGTAGCAATTACATTGTACTCACCGGGTAAATCTAGGTTGTGGGTGTTGTCATTAATGTGCTCTAGGACTTGGAAAGGACCATCTCCTCTCGGAAGCAATTTTGAATGTCTTTGAGCCTGAAATCTCTCTTTTATTATATGCAGCCAAACCCAATCTCTGGGTTCAAAAATTAGCTTGTGATGCCCCTTGTTGGCTTGCTTTGCATACTACTCTATTCTTCAGTCAATATTGAGTCTTGCTTTCTCACGAATCTGCTTGACAAAGCCAGCTTTCTTCTAGCCATCTAAATTAACATACTCAGTCAATGGTAAACGAGATTAATCTAATGGGGTTAAAGGATTAAATCCACACACAATTTCAAATTGTGAAAATTTAGTAAGATAATGAACAGATCAGTTGCAAGCAAACTCAACATGTGGTATACATTCTTCCCATGTCTAGATGTTCTTTTTAATGTTTGCCCTCAATAAAATAGACAAAGTCATATTTACTACTTTAGTTTGACCATCAGTTTGTGGATGACAAGTAGTAGAAAACAATTGCTTAGTACCTAAATTACACCATAAAGTCTTCCAAAAGTAGCTCAAAAACTTAGCATCTCTATCCAAAATAATTTTTGTAGGCATGCCATGTAATCTCACAATCTCTCTAAAGAACAATTCAGCAAAATGCGAGGCATAATCCATTTGGTGACATGGAATAAAGTGTGCCATCTTAGAAAATCTATCCACAACCACAAAAAATTGAATCTTTCCCACGTTTTGTCCTATGTAGTCCTAACAAACCATTGGACCGCACTTTGGATTTAGCTTGCCTACATGTGACACATCTACCACAAATTCTCTCAATATCTCTTTTCATATAGGCCAATAGAAGTGTTCCTGCAAAGTAGCTAAAGTCTTTGCAACTCCAAAATGTCCCATTAATCCCTCACCATGAGATTCATGCACTAATAACTCCCTCAAGGAACAATAAGGCATACATAACTTATTTTCTCGAAACAGGAGTTCATCAAGCCTAAAGAACTTACCACAATCGGTTTTCTCACAATCCCGGTATTCCTCACAAAATTCTTGGTCATAAGTCTATAAATTTTTAATGTGTTCAAAACCAAGCAATTTGGCATCAAGTGTGGAGAGTAATGCATACCTGGGAGAAAGTGCATCGGCGATCACATTCTCCTTACCTTGCTTATATCGGATGACATATGGAAATATCTCAATGAATTCTACCCACCACACATGCCTTTTGTTTAGCTGGTGCTAGCCCTTCAAGCGCTTCAAGGACTATGATCGGTGTGAATCATGAATTCTTTAGGCATAGGTAGTGTTGCCACATCTCTAAAGCTCAAACCAATGCATACAACTCCTTATCATAAGTTGGGTAGTTTAAGGCTGCCTGCTTAGTTTCTCATTAAAGTAAGCAATTGGTCATCTTTCTTGCATAAGCACTACTCCTCTGCCAATACCTGAAGCATCATATTCAATCTCAAACCTTTTCAAAAATTTTGGTAAAGACAATAAGGGGGCATTGGTCAGCTTCTCTTTGATTAATTGAAACGCTTTTTCTTGTTCTTCTCCCCATCTAAATCCAACTTTCTTCTTGATCACTTGGTAAGTGGTGCGGCTATACTACTAAAGTCCTTCACAAACTGCCAGTAAAAGCTAGCAAGTCCATGAAAACTACAAACATTACCTACACTTGTGGGACTCGACCAATCTTGGATTGCTCGTACCTTCTCTTCATCAACCTGTATACCTTGTCTACTAACAACAAATCCCAGAAATACAAGCTTATCGATGTAAAAAGTACATTTCTTTAGATTAGCAAACAACGTTTCTTTTCTAAGCACATCTAGAACAGATTTCAAATGTACTACATGATCATCCACATTTTTGCTATAAATGAGTATATCATTAAAGTAGACAACAACAAATCTGCCTATAAATGCACGCAAAGCATGATTCATCAGTCTCATAAAGGTGCGGAGCGTTAGTCAATCCAAAAGGCATAACTAACCATTAACACAACCATATTTTGTTTTAAAGGTTGTTTTCCATTCATCTCCTTCCTCCATTCTAATCTGATGATAACCACTCTTTAAATCAATCTTAGAAAATACACAAGAGCCTTGCAAATCATCTAATGTATCATCTACGAGGAATAGGATAACGATACTTTACCGTTATGTTGTTGATGGCCCGGCAAACAACGCACATTCTCCATGTCCCATCCTTCTTAGGTACAAGTAAAACCAAAATTGCGCATGGGCTTATGCTTTGCCTCACATGCCCTTTCTCCAACAACTCTCTTACTTGTCGTTGAAGCTCCTTTGTCTCCTCAGGATTGCTCCTATAGGCTGGTCGATTTGGAAATGTCACACCGGGAACAAAATCAATTTGATGTTCAATCCCTCAAATTGGAGGTAACTCATGTGGTGTTTCCTCGCTAAAGACATCTTCATACTCTTGCAAATGACAAACAACATAAATTTGGCAAAGCAAGGTCAAGTTCGTTAGTGTTTAAA